>JALPQI010010438.1:0-50225 GCA_025490895.1 Thaumatotibia leucotreta
AAAAGGTATTTCTGGCATTTAACTTCGATATTTAGTACGGTTCGATATTTAGTTCGATATTTAATACAGATATCTTATATTAATACAGTTACTATAAGATGTTGTTAATTAAGTAATTGTTATAAGGTAACAATTTATGACAAAGCTGCTAGACAAATGTTCCCATGGATAGGTAGTGGTGGATCATCAAACTTAATTCGCTTGGTAATCTCAAGCTAATTTGGCTTACTCTTTATTGATACCTATAATAAAATGAGTATTTCTACATGCAGTCTCAAGTTAGGCAAGTTAGTAGAAATCGAGTTTTATGGATACCCCCTTGTAGTAACTACAGAATTATTGACTTGGTTAAACAATTAATCTCATAACTTTTTTGTGGTGTAACAACTGCTATGCTGCGAGACTTGCACCTTTTTACATGTAATGTTTTTGATGGGATCTCATCTCTTTTTGTAGGTATTCTTCTTTTTTTTCTTTTCGGGTACTACTTCTTGTACGTCAGCTACCATTTTTCTCATAGCCCACTCCCTGTCTTTATGGGCTTTTTTCCGGGGCTTTGATGGAACTATTTCTGACAAGTCTGGACGGTATTTGCGTCTTAGTCTATTATAATTATTCTAATATTGGAGATTCCTGCGCTTTAATGCTACCGAAATCGATATTTACTAGATGTATACCGTTCAAACTTGTGACCCTGGAAAGTGCTACATACGCTTGCCCACATGTAAACACTCCAGAACCGATATCCATTAGAGCATTGAACACAATTAACAGTAGCTTTATTTTAACTTCAACGCATTACTTCGTTGAAATTACCTACACAACAATGTCCAAATCTCTAGCAAATCAAATCCCTAAACAAGTTCGTAATCCTAAAATTACCTACACAAACAATTTCTAAATTAGTATATGAACACAAGTAACAGTCTAACACGACAAATAAGTAAAGATTTTTTTATTATATTAACCTCAACGTATTATTTCGTTCTTACGAAACACCTTTTTTTTTAATACCATGTCGGTGGCAAACAAGCATACGGCCCGCCTGATGGAAAGCAGTCACCGTAGCCTATGGGTGGTACACTCCTCTTTTGAAGAACCCCATAGTACAACGGGAAAACCTCGGCAGGTAGCTCATTCCACAGACGGACCGTCCGCGGGAGGAAGTTCCTTTGAAACCGCACGGTGCGCGATCATTTAGGTTGCAAGGTGTGAGGATGAGCGCCCAGTCGGTGGCGAGCGGTGCGATGATGAAAAGTGGACGTTGGCATCATGTCGAACAGTTCTTCAGAGCACAACCCATTGCACAGACGATAGAACACACATAAGGAGGCGAAGTCTCTCCTTAGACTTAAGGGTTCAATACCGCCTGTGAGTCTGGGATCGTCGACTAATTTAAAATAAAAGTAAGTCCATCAAAGCCAATCAACGACAGAAGTTTGTTCAACGCACCGCTCGCCACCGACTGGGCGCTCATCTCAGTCGGTAGCGAGCGGTGCGATGATGAAAAGTGGACGTTGGCATCATGTCGAACAGTTCTTCAGAGCACAGCCCATTGTACAGACGATAGAACACACATAAGGAGGCGATGTCTCTCCTTAGACTTAAGGGTTCAATACCGCCTGTGAGTCTGGGATCGTCGATTATTCGGACAGCTCGTCTCTGAACCGAGTCAAAGGGTGCAAGCTGGTACACAGGTGCTCCTGCCCAAAGGTGACAGCAATACTCCATATGGGGTCTGACTTGCGACTTATATAACAGAAGTCTTTGCCCCGGAGTAAAGTATCCCCTCGCTTTATTGAGCACACCGAGCTTTTTGGATGCCAGCGTAGCTTTTCCCTCTAGGTGACATTGGACGTCGTTGGAAATGTCGACTCCGAGGATCCCAATACTCCCTGACATGGTAAGAGCTGTGTCTTGGCACTTTGGAGCCACAGTAAATGGGTTTTTTTAGCGGTAAACGCGCAAACTTGTGTCTTTGTGGGTTTGAACCTGACTAGGTTATCCCGACCCCATAACGAGACTCTAGATAAAGTGTTCTCGATGTCAGACACAAGTTTTCCGCGACTTTCCAGTACCACAGAGCGAGGGATATTAGCACGGCCTGTGTAAAAAGTATCCCCAGTACTGTCATCCGCATAGCAATGGAGGTCGCCGATAGACAACATGTCATTGATATGCAGAAGGAACAGCGTTGGGGATAGCACAGAGCCTTGCGGGACGCCAGCGTTTATGTCCATGCTATCAGAGCAGCTAACATCTACTACGGCACGCTCCATGACCTTAGAGAGAAGGGAGGTGATAGCGATAGGCCTATAATTCGATGGATCCGATCTGTCACCCTTTTTTGGAACAGGGTGCACAAGGGCCGTCTTCCACGAAGATGGAACTTCCCGTTTGATACTGGAAAGAGCGAAGAGACGCGTTAACACAGGACACAACTCAGGAGCACAACGTTCAAGCACCACTGCAGGTATGCCATCTGGCCCGCTCGACTTGTGAACGTTTAACGACAGCAACTCCCGCCGAACATCTTTCTGTGAGATGCGAATTTCTGGCATGGTGTGTGCGCACCGCGGGATAGTAGGCGGTATAATGCTGCCGTCATCGCTCACAGTCGAGTTCGAGGCAAAAAGAGCACCTAGAAGATCGGCTTTCTCTTTTGCACTATGGACCAGATTACCGTCAGCATTAGGGTGGGTCATTTTTCAAAAAAATCGATTTTCTGAAGATAATAGTTACAAAACGGTGCCATTTGATATTTGATTATCACTCTTATTTTTATTATATTTTTAATTTAAGTTTTTCTGCCTCCGGATTTGATTAGTAATTTTCCTAAAATGTATGGAACTTCAAAAAAAAAAGTTATTATTTTCGACTTTTTTTTCGTCTCCTTTGACTCCATAACTATAGAAAAACTATTTCCAGGTAAACACAATACTCAAACATAGCTCATGTTGCAATAAAAAGTAAAAACATAGATATCAACTGTGGTCAGTACAAAATGTACTGAAGTTTCTATGAAATCTTTCAATTAGATCCGGAGGCAGAAAATTAATTCCGATGGCCAAATAATTTTGCACTCTCTTTGTCGACCTAATTACGGAACTATTGACAACTGTTACTAGTAAAAAACAAATACTTTTTTTTTCTTCATACATCAGTGACCCACCCTAGTCAGCATTTCGCATGGTGGTGGACCTACGTTGAAATTACCTACACAACAATATCCAAATCTCTAGCAAATCAAATCCCTAAACAAATTCGTAATCCTTACAGACGTTGAAAAAGACAAATAATCGCTTCAGTACGCACACGAGAATCGCAAATTAATTCTGAAACACCCAAATAGCCATCCATTACCTGCGGCGCACGGGCAACTGACTGTGACTGTCACTCGGTGGCGTTGGCGGTGCGCGTCTGCGCGGCACTACCCGCGTTTCACCCGCGCCATTTTAAAATACGACTGTATTATTAAAACGCCCAGTATTACATACCTACATTTATTACAAACGACAATTATTCATTTTTTTAGTTTTTGATATTCTTGTTTATATAGGTATCTGATTTATTTTGTACTGGCATCATTTAAAAGTTACTTTTTGTTTAACAAGCACTGCGTACTCCCGACCCCGCGTTTGATTTAAAGTAATTTGAACTTTGCTGTACTACAAATACATTTCCAATTCGTTTGGCTAGGTTGTCCGTAGTCATATTTGATAATACGTAAGTGAATTTTGTGATGTTAGGTATAGGTAGGTACTTAATTATTAATTGTTGACTACCGCATAAAAGCGTTAATGTAAATTTTACAGTGGAAATCCGAATAAGATGTTACTTTAAAATACAGCTTATTATAATATTAAACAATTTTACGGTAACTACGTTTATAATGATGATTTGCGCAGTGGACGTCTTATGGCTAATATGATGATGATGATGACAGGGTGGAATGGAAATAGATTTTGGGTCAGGAGGGCCGCTACCAGATTCCGTGCTGCTGGAGGGCCTTCAGAGATTATCCCTTAATTTGGGATTTATGAAAATTGGGATTAGCATGAAAACTAAAAAAAATAACAGAATTTAAAACTTGTAGGTATGGGACCAATAAAAATATTTGGCTAGAAAACCCACAATCCAAAGAACTCTTTGTTCCAACCCGCTTCATTCCGCCATATATAAACTTATTTGCAACAACCGCATAATTAATTTTGTATTAGCATGTATTTGTATAGGATTACAAACTTATTTGAGTAGTTTGCATAACTTTAAAATCTGGCAGAAATTTCCAATTTTCAGATTTTTTGTGTAATAGGTAAGCTATAAACTACTTATGTTTCAAATTTTGAGCTCCTAGGCCATCTAGAAATACCTTAGATTATTGATGATCGGTGAGTCAGTGAGTGACAAAACTAAGGAACTTTGACATGCGGTAATTTTTAAACTACAAGTTATAATTGAAATCAAACAAGATTATTATGTAACTCATGTTATGGCCTACACGTCGCAGAAAATTCAGACTTCTAGCTGTAACCAGCGCGAAATTACAGACGGTTGAAAATGGCCTGAACGGCTTCGAGAAAAGGATGGTACGGCCGTGCCTTTTTTTTGCTCGACTTGGCGGGGGCACTGCCGTGCCCCCAGATTTAGTCTTTTGCTTTCTAGTATTTTTCGTAGATTTATATTTGAATATAATATGCATTATTCATCTAAATTTAAAAATAATATTTAGGAATGATCACTAAATCCAAATAAGACGAAACGTTGTCTATGTATGTATTACTTTAGTAAAGTATGAGTCTTCGTTTACATTGAAGTACTACTAGAAACCCAATCCATTAGTATTCTGTTCATGCATTTTTTAATAATATAAATAATTAATATCACTTTGGTCATAGATCATTAAAAATAAACAAAAAGTAAAAAAATACAGGTTTTGGCAGAGTTGTACACGTACAGAGCCAGTCTCCTTAGTTTGAAATTGATCCTTATATTGTTATTTATTTCTTCATTTGAGTAGGTATTAACTTGTCTCAAATCTCTTAAGATAGTTACCAGAGGGATTTACACAGATTACATATCCCAAGAAACAACACGTGTAACACCTTCAACCACTAATCTCACGCACATGTACGCTACATAAAAGGTATTTCTGGCATTTAACTTCGATATTTAGTACGGTACGTGACGCCTCGAGCGCACAGGAGTTTAAAAGCTATTTATTAAAGTAAATGTAAGCGCCTCCACACTTCACATCGAGAGTGCTTCGTGCATGCCGTAGCGTATTCTGAATATCAATTGTGACGTTATATTATTCTGGATTCGATATTTTCGAATTTTCAAATCGAAAGTCACTTATTTCTTGTAAAAGCTTTTTGGTTACCGTCATATTTACATTAAATAAAGTAAGTCAGTGATAAACATTTTAATCACTATCAATAATTAATAAAGATATCTCTGCTACCACAGGTTTATCTTCAGTGAATGTTTAGATATTTCAGAAAGAATTTAGAGCCGTAAACTGTTTCTGCTTGGAAGAACAGCTAAGTAAAGGATTCCGTAACAATGGATCACACTTTTACGAGTAATATATTTTACACAAGATCTTCATATTTTATGACCACGCTAACGTAAGCGAGATACACAAAATTGCATACTTTATGTCAACACAATCGTTAAACAAAGTTATCACACGTGATGAGATTACAGCGATAAGGAACAGTAAACTCGTTTTGAAGACGGGAAATAGTAGCATTTGTCTAAAGATAAATTAACCCTTGTCTTGCTAAGAGTCGTTACTGTGACATTTGTATCACTCAAAGGCAGGAAACTACCAATTCCTCTCAGTCGGCGGTTGTTAGAGCAAAGCCGTCTCTATTTCAACATTGGCATAGTTTCGCTGGGTAATGTTTCAACAGTTGAAGAAAACGTTGCTTTTTGTATCTGATCTACATACCTTTGAGAAGCGACTTCAACACCAGCTGCAGTGAGACTAATGGGTGCTTAGTTCTTGCTCAGTTTGACTGTCTTAGTGTATATTAAGTTGTAACTTGGTCTAGCAAATGGGTAAAGACGATTTAGGAAATCAATTATTGAAACAAAAATGTCACGTAACTACATCTCGACGTTTCGAATAATTTACACGGTCCTCAATGTCGGAATTCGGGATGTAGTTTAAATTAATGAATATACGCGTTAAAATCGATTAATAATAACTGTGATTAGGTATTTGTTTACTAGAGGTGACATACAAGTATGCGTCTTTGCACCCTGCTGGGCATGTGCCATGTGTGTATAATTATGTAATTATACAATATACTTACCAACATAGCTTCCGAATTTCAGCGCAAACCAATTCTTAATATATCGAATATTAAATATGTCATACTGAATCTAATATCAAATTATAATTGTCACAGTCTAATTATATCTAAAATAGTAAAAAAATATCATAAGTTGAATAAAAACATTATTGTACCAACCAGCAGCCCTTATGTTTACGCTTAAATACCTACATTAAATGGCAAGACTTTTAGAGCGTCTTGGAGACAATTGTAAATTTTTATCGCCATACAATAGGCGCTCTTTTTTTAGCAGGACAATACATAGGTACCAACAGACAACAAATAGATATCATATCTGATTCTTACGTATCAATGTACATTTTATTAAATGTTTTTTTTATTAACTACTACTCCAAGTGATACGAAGGTTCAACCGACGTATTTCATAAACATTCGCTGCCAAGAAAAATCTGCTCGTCGGTTAAGCCGAACGACCTAAACCAGCCTTTACCTCAATTACACCAAAAGTTCATTCTGCTTGCTCTTTAAACAGACACGGAATAGTTTTCAGTCTAATGGCCGTCTTGTTTAATGTAAAACAGCACGAAATACCGCTATTTACGGCGTGTATATGAAAAATTACTTCAGTATATTTCTCTTTGTAAATGAAATGCTGTAGATTCATCAGACATGTTTGCCATCACTTTCAGGTTCTGTTGCACAATAGAGGAGATGTTACCAATTTAGCATGCAGTTCTGCAGTCTGAGCAGACATTACTTTTAACAATATGACGTATTTAGCTATATATTGAAATCGCCAACCGCATATGAAATAATGTTTACGCTGACATAGTCCAAGTGTCTCCCCTAGGATGACAGTTTTAGCATTTTGCTGACGCCGGGACCATTTGCCAATTTATTAGTCGCAAGTCAATTTATTTTTAGAATAATTCTTAGAATAGTTCATCCAATACTTAATTTTGTTATTTTTTCTATTCGGCTTTTGGTGGCAATAAGTATTTTTTCTTTCTTTCTTCTTTCAAAAAAATAGTATTTTACGTCATGAGCCGTTGGCGGAAATAATTTTATACAATTACATACGTAAATATTATCTCGGTAAGTATTTGTAGTGTTTTCCAAGTGACACTTTGACGACTATAATTCGATAACAATTGTCTTTAGTGCGCTTAGTGCATGCAGTTCTCATGTTCCTACGACACAAATACCTGGGTTCATCATCATACATCATCAGCCTATGTTAGTCCACTGCTGGACGTAGGCCTCTCCTATTAACTATGCGTATAGACGCATTAGGAGGTAAATGCCCATAATCGCCACGCTGGGCAAGCGGATTGGCGATCGCAGTAATGTGTCCACTATGATGACGCTGCTGCCCATCATCAATCTTGTAGAATGGTCAGTGACACTTTAATCCCTTAGTCGACTCTTACGACACCCGCAGGAGGAGTTGGGGTGGTGACAAATGTATTCTTACTGCCGTCACCACACATTCCGTCACACGGCAAATACCTGCATGGGTTAAAGTTTCCAAATCAATTAATTACCCCTTTACAACCGAAAAGTCGCGATTTGCTAACTTAATAATGAACTCTATTGACTTTTTTTTAAATTGAGAATTAACTGTCACGATCGTATCAACCCGGGTGTAAAGGGTTACAGCTATAATAGCCTCAAAAATATTTGCGTTTTAGTACTAAATTAGTATTTACTTACATATACTGGAGGTACACACGATGCCGGTTTATATCTAGAAAAAAAAACATTTAAATAGGTACCGCATCTTCCTGCCGCACGGAATGAAATGGATCAGTCAGAAACCCTAAAAAATTCAAAGCGTGTTTACAATTTTCCAATCTATTTGGACGTCGATCCCGCCTCAGTCACAGACAATAAATCGCGGTGGCCTTATCAGATCAGCGATTCCGTGCTACATTTTCCGTAAATCTTACATAAATGTCTAATAGCTCAGAAGATATTTATATTCCGAATTGGTCCAACAAACACGCTGACATAGTCCAAAATGGCGGAGTGTAGGGAAAGCCAAAGCCCTGCAATGGAATCCGACAAGCGTGAATGAAACAGTGATAAATGAGAAGGCAAAAGAGTTACGTCATGCCTGGAGCTAGTTGAAATCCTTGCGTCGGAACGAAAATTAGATAACGGGAACAAAAATATGTTGACAAACATCTATAGTTACGAGATTCTAAGCCACGAGAGTACGAGCTTTACGTATTTTAATTGTACAATGGAATATAAGCTACAATAGCTTATTCAGATAAGGGAATAGTGTATCCTAGAATAGAATTAGGCGAAATCTTATTCTATACTATAAAAGTTTCCCTTTCAACATTAGGTAACAAGGAAGTATCTTCTTGCAAACTTGTTAATAACGATGAATTATATCCTTGTAAATAACTATTTAATTTAATTATCACTATATTATATGATATACCTACTTATCACAATTCAATGAAGCATTGCGTTGCGTACATGAGTGTGACTCTAAGATTTAGCCTAAAAGGTCGTTGATAAATTCATAAAGATAACTTGATCAACATTATATAAATTGTATTCAATAAAGAGTAGATACTGGCGATGTGAGCCGAAGCCATCCGGCCCTCATTGATACCCGGCCGAAGTGTCCGTCGGATTGATGGATGAGCCAGCTCTATTCAACCACCGAACTTGGGTGTTTTATACATTATTTAGGCACCATCTAAGGGATTTGTACTGATAATCTATTAACATATTCCGAAACCAGCGGCAGATGGGTGTTCCGCGTTAAAGAATTTTGAAATATATTATGTCATTTCTGACATATTTAAGTACGTAACGTTCAGGCCGACATAATGGAAATTCGTGTTCCTTGATATTTATATTCAGTACGTGTTCAGTATTTACCTAAACCTGCCTATACCCAGCTTTACCAAACTTTACATGAACACTCGTAAAAATGTCTATTTCAGAGATGAGATCGAGCTAGTACGATCCCCAACCCCTGAAAACCCTAAAGGTAGGTATAGCAAGTTTAATCAAAAGTTTAATAAACGTTTTTGAGATTCTACCAAAAAAAGATAAATTTATCGATCATGTAAATGATTTTCCAATAATAATGTTCTGAAACCAAAGCTCAAAGTAATGTTTATGGCAAGATTCGCGTTGACTTAAATTTTATTCATCAAATTCAAAAAAATACGGTTAAACATAATCTTAATATACTCTTGTGAATTAACATGTGACATCATCAGCCTGTCCATACACTACTGGATGTAAACCTCTCTTATTATGGCTTAAAATGTAAATAGACATAATCGCCACGCCAACTGATTGGCGATTACAGTTAGTGTCTGCCATCATCAATCGTCTATAAGTATCTTCTCTATAATAATAATCTTCTCTCTTCTATAATATGTTTAGCGACACTTCAATCCCTTAGTCGACTCGTACGACACCCACGGGAAAAGTTGGGGTGGTGACAAATGTATTCTTACTGTGCTGTCACCACCACGTGGCAACACCAACTTGTCAAGATGTGTATTAGATCCTCAAAAAATTATTATACATGATATTAATAATTTATCACAAACATACCCTACCTAGGTACGTATACAATATTAATACATGTAATATATTTTTCCTTAAACGACAGGTAAATATAGCACCGCCAGTAGGCGTACTAAGTATAAGTAAGATATGTGATAAATGAGATTTTTTTTCATTTCCATAATAATTTAGATATACGAGAAAAATTAAAATGAAATATTTGTACCAATAACAGAAAACATTTTACATTTTTTCGTCCAAGAAAGATTAAATTAACTCCAGTGGAGTGGAACCCGCAATATCGCGCCTCCGCCTTGTCACCTCTTGTTCTGCTTCAAGCATTTTGATTGATATAATTCAGAGACGAGAGATAATAAAGAATTGCTATAGTGACATCTTGCACAAAGTTGCGACTGTTGCGAGTCTTGTCTTTATTTTGTAGATGATAATATGTTTGGGTGAATATCTATTTTTGCCGAAGTTTCTATTCGTTACAATGTGCTACTTTGTAATTTGAAGGAGGCACGGTACCTTATACAAATGACGAAGTACAACATTGAAACATTTAGAAACTTCGACAAAAATGATGCCATCAAAATTAGGTGGTTGTACGCTCAGATATTCACCTGTAACTAAAGTAATTGTGATTTATACCGTCATACATGTTCCTGCAAAAAAATACATCTTCTAATATCACATAGTTTTTAACAGTGGTTGGACGCGGGCGGGCTTTGACCGAGGGTGCTCCGGACGAGGACCCTCTTAATGGGAAGAAACATGTCGAGCAATCATCGACTTAAATACGTGAGTAACTCGGTGGGATAGTATTTTAAGATGTTTGTTTTCATATGTATTAATAGCAAGATGATCGACAGGTTGCTTTATTTTAATTAAGTACCTAAAAGTAATTCAAGATGCGTGTATCCTATACATGATTCATAAAATTCCAAACTAAAAATGAACAGTGAGATGAAGGGAAAAGTCATTATTTGTCAGTAAGTAGATCTACTTATGTAATACGCACAAAAACCTTTTCCAGATTGTTCTTTAGTGACGCTACAGACTGGGATTGTTTGAGGAACAGCGGTAACCGTTTTCACAATTTTATAGCTCCAAAAAAGATGTAGAATAAGTAGGCGACTAAGTTACTAATAACAAATAAATAATAGTTATTAAAATATCCTTTATTACGAAGTCTTTTATCCAAACTCTTATTAAAAGACCATCCGGTCTTTAATATTTATTTGTCGTTGATATAAACATTATTAATGTACTTTCGCTTTGGACAGCAGAGTGAGTGACGTCTGATTAACGATCCCAATTATTTATTCTGCTGTTTCAAATCGAGATAGCTGTTTGGGTATTGATTAATATCTGCCTACGTATTTGAGTAATGTACATAATTGTATTAAATTCCTGAACACGAAAACTTTACAAGTGAGCGAGTAAATTGAACTGCATGATGTATTCAACCTCATTGTGGATGAGTAATTTTTAAACGTTTGTGTATTTTCAAATAATTGTTTGTTATTGTTATGTACAATTGGTCGCATCAAAGCATTAATATCATCTACACACTCGATCAATGAATACGGGCCCGGTGGTTTTTTTTCATAGAAAATAATGCAAACATGGAGATTTCAAATATTTTTTCAAAATATTTATAGTGTAGGTAAAATCTATTTTTAAATCGCATTGGAATTTTCCTAAATTTATAAATAAATCTAAAAAAACATTAAAATTGTCGTTAGGTAGGTTTGTAGAGGCAAAAATGTAGACCGTTTAAGAAAACCACCTAAAATATATGGTAATACGAGTTTTTAAATCATGAGTTGTTATTTTGATACGGTTTCACTTGTATTATAAATATTTGTAATCAGCATGTTTCCAGTATTTTCTATGAAAAAATCGCGAAATTCATTCACCGCGAGTGTATGATGACAAATAGTTCATAAAGATAATTTCATTGAATTTTTTTGCCGGTATAGTATAGATACCGGTAGATCTCTGGAACCAAAATTTAAACAAACGATTTAGTCCAGGCAGAGCCTGAGTTCAGATTGAAATATAGTGAAAATTTAGAGACGGGCCCTAAGTCGTACCCAAAATTTTAGTAGCTCAGGGTGTGGAGTGGACTATAGTAAAACCAAAAGTCGTTAATGGCTAGTTGCATACACAAAACACAATCTAAATAAGTAAATAAAAAATAATCTAAATAAGTAAATGCGAGCTGAATGTCTACCTGCTTTTACTTTTTAGGAATTATGAAGAATAAGTTTAGTGTGTTGTAAGTTATAATTATCTAGGTACATTAAATATTGATTTATTAAGGGAAAGATACATAAATTACATATGCATGCGATACAACTGGACACCACTAGTGAATCCTTCACGGCTGAGGAGTCAGGTTAGTAGAGTCTAAGTCGGAGCTCTATAACATGCCTATTAGGTATAATTTAGGCCTCACCACTAATAGGGTATCCTATTCTAGCAACTAACTTACTAAATTAAACCAAGCTAAAGAATGTTCAAAACTAATTAATTAATGACGATAACAGATTGAAATAGTTGATAACTTTGAATTCGAATAGTATACGACGCCCTCTGTGGTTTCAATACAGCTTGGAGATCTCTTATCGTTTCAATAGTTACTATTTTAGCAATGGAGATAGCGGTCCATGCGGTATACTCGTAATCGAAGATATTTTCTAATTATCTAATTATATATATATATATATATATAATTAGATAATTAGAAAATATCTTCGATTACGAGTATATATATATATATATAATTAGATAATTAGAAAATATCTTCGATTACGAGTATATATATATATATATATATATACAGGGTGGAAAGGGACGACGTTCCATCCCGCTACCGACCGAGTCTACCAACCATTACGATGAACTTTCAGTATGGGACCAACATCGAAAGCGTACATTGAAAATTGACTTTTCCATACTATTGAACTCTAACTAATCACTCACTTTGTATGAGGGGTTAATTTTTTTTTTATATTTCGATGTTGGTCCCATACTGAAAGTTCATCGTAATGGTTGGTAGACTCGGTAGGTAGCGGGATGGAAAGTCGTCCCTTTCCACCCTGTATATCAATGTAAAAACATGCTTATGAACTTTCAAAGATGACCTGGCCAGCTCGCATTTAATACACATGTGATCGAAAGACGTCCATTCATATTTTATATAGTTGGATAGGATGTAAAGGTTTGAATGTAAACATAAAATAATAAAAATGTACCATACACTTTAATCAAATATTCAAATAATACTTGAAATATTCGTACATAGTACAGTGCGGGATACCCTCATTTGCCATAATTGTATTTGCCATCCTATTTAACAACTATACAGGGTGTTTGGTTAGCGGTGTCGGAGCTTTTAAGGGCTTAAACTACAATCAATTTTATCGATAAATTACCATAAAAAAAATTTTTTTGTGCCATCGATAATTAAATGGCGGCCATTTTAAAATTTCAAACAGACGAATACGGGCGCACGTGATATTTCTGAAATTATACGTTTGTTATCGGTCCTATTCCTGCAAAAAAAACTGGTTAGAGAGCTCATTAGATAAGCAAACTAATTAAGCTAATCATTTGACTCAACTATTTGAACAACAAGGCAAAAAAAAAAATTTAATTGAAAATAGTAAAAAAATCACCTTCATTTTTCAATTAATTTAATTTTGCATGAAAACTAGGTCGTTAAGATAGGTTTTTGGTGTTGTTATTTATTAGTACAGTATGTTAGCTAAAAAGTAACACCATAATTACAGTTATACCTTAAGTACTTTAGGAATTACAAGTGCTCAAACATACACCAAAACAGCTGCATTTAGCGTTCCCGATGCAAAATCCATAAACAAATGAATGTCAGCAGTGTGCTGACTAGTGAAGTGGCCGCCTTCCATCCATCCAGGGCATGTTTGAGCACTTCTAATTCCTAAAGTACTTAAGGTATAACTGTAATTATGGTGTTTTGTTTTAGCTAACATTCTGTACTAACAAATAACAACACCAAAGACCTATCTTAACGACCTAGTTTTCATGCGAAATTAAATTAATTGAAAAATTAAGGTGAATTTTTTACTATTTTTAATTTAAAAATTTTTTTTAGCCTTGTTGTTCAAATAGTTGAGTCAAATGATTAGCTTAATTAGTTTGCTTATCTAATGAGCTCTCTAACGAGATTTTTTTTGCAAGGATAGGACCGATAACAAACGTATAATTCCAGAAATATCTCGTGCGCCCGTATTCGTCTGTTTGAAATTTTAAAATGGCCGCCATTTAATTATCGTTGGCTCAAAAAAAAATTGTATGGTAATTTATCGATGAAATTGATTGTAGTTTAAGCCCTTAAAAGCTCCGACACCGCTAACCAAACACCCTGTATAGGTAATATTATTTCTCCTGACGTCATAACGCCTTATGTCACAGGTAGGTACTTAAATATTGTTTACCACATGAATCATTTACCAGAAACTTTGTTTCCCATAAAATCAATTTCCATAATGTCATTTGTCAGAATCATCGAAATCCGTAATTATCAATTGGACAACAATTAATACAGCAATAAATGCTTATGAATGGCGTTTGAATATTCTATTAAACCATATTATTACACTTACAAATAGTATTGCACTGGCAAAATAAATTCAGGCAAGTTAGAATCAGACATATGATTAATGTTAAATAACTGTCGGGCAAACAAAATACGCGTGTTCAATGTGTGTGTCTAATATGGGTATGTCGTTGTGCAGGAAAGTAGGAATTTGAAAAATAATAGGAACTTTCTAATTTGGTTTTCGTAAATCAAATAATTCCTGCAAAAGCAGAAATAACTAAATAAATATATTTTTGGACATCTTTACACAAATTGACCTAGTCCCACGGTAAGCTCAATTAAGGCTTGTTATATGGGTACTAGGCGACGATATACAGGGTGTAAATTTTATAACTGACAATATTTAAGGAGGTGATTATATAGCTGATACTGAATCCGAATCAATAAAAAAAAGTGTACCTTAATTTTACCCAAAATTTTCCTAAACTTTCACAAATCATGACACCCTACGCGCGGCGATGCATCTGTAAATAAAATGCTTGCAAAAGCGACGAGTAGCTTGCCGCGAGTCGACCGATAACGCCCCCGCCGCCCCCTAAACACCGCCCCTCTCACTTGCACCCGGGCTAGTTACTTAGAAAAAAGTTGTTTGTTTGCAAATTAGTCGTGCGCCCGCGCCGGTAATGATCACACGTCATTTTTTTGTGCATTAGCGTGAACCACGTCGCGCAATCGCAATGCCCGAATTTTCCAATCGGGAATACACCGACATGGTGAGACTTTATGTTGAGTGTGGTGATAATGTGTTTCTTGCACGAAGGACGTATCGCGTGAGGTTTCCTGACAGGCGAACACCTTCACGAGGGACTATTTTCAGGGCATATCAATGTCTTCTGGAATATGGACAATTTCATACGCCAAACCATGCTCAAGCACGAGGACGGGGCCGCATACCGGTGGAATTGGAGGAAGAAATTCTTCAATTTTTCCGGAATGAACCGCGAGCCAGCACTCGAGATGCGGAGCGACGGTTTCGTGTAAACCACATGACGGTTTGGAACTTATTGAAGCGGGAGATGGCACATCCGTACCACTTCCAACCCGTGCAAGACCTGCACCCATTAGACACGGGATTACGTTTAAATTTTTGTGCTTGGATGCTAGAAAACCTAAATAAAAACATTTTGTGGACGGATGAGGCTTTATTTTGTCGCCTCGGAATCTACAATGTTCACAATGAACACTGGTGGGCCATCAGAAACCCGCACAAAACAAAACGAGACGCATTTCAAACACGTTTCAGTCTAAATGTGTGGGCTGGGATTGTAGGGAACAAGTTGCTTGGCCCCTATTTCATTGAAGGTCGTCTGACTGGGGCAAAATACCTCGAAATGCTTCAGAATGTCATCGAAGACATGATAGACGATCTACCCTTAGCAATGTCTCGTGACTTGTACTACCAACAAGATGGTGCACCTCCTCACTTCGCCGTTCAAGTGCGGCAGTACCTCGACCAAAAGTTTGGTGAAAAGTGGATAGGACGGGCTGGACCAATACCCTGGCCACCAAGATCACCTGATCTCACGCCATTAGACTTTTTCTTGTGGGGTGAAGTGAAACGTTTAGTGTACACAAACCGGGAGAACGAAATAAACAATGTTCACGAGTTACGCGAGTCAATAATCGCGGCTATCGAAACAGTTCGACAAAACGAATACGTTTTATTACGATTGAAAGACAATTTAAGACGACGCGTGTTGTTGTGCCAAGCCCAACGTGGTGGACATTTTGAACAATTACTTAAGGTAACTTAGATTTAATTTAATTAGGTAGAATAGGCTGATTTTGTTTGACAATCGTTGTACATTTGTTGATTTCAATTTTTTAAATACGCCAAAAATACTTTTTTTAGGAAAATCAATGCAGTACACTTTATTTAATTCTTATTAATAACGTAATAGTCGGTATTTTTGTCGGTCCTAAGCCCGAAAAGTATGAAGGAAAAATTGAATTCAATTCGGTGTTTAGTTATGGATGTGTCGCCCTATCGAGCCACTCGCCCAGCGCGTGACGTCACCGCTGTGCAACGGCGGCGCGCGGGGTAGGTATGCGCACGCGTTAAAGATTTTTTGAGACTGAATTAAAGGCGTATAAGTGAAGGTTAATTAAACGAAATACGATTTTTGATGTTTTATTACTTTTTTATATAGCCAGCCAATCATATCCTTAAAATGTTGTCAGTTAAAAAAATTACACCCTGTATGTAATAGATAGATACATATAGATACTTTAATACATAGACAGCCATGACCAAGGAACAAATATTTGTGATAAATAAATACACAAATAATGCCCTCGCCGGGATTCGAACCCGGAACCTCCAGCTTTGTGGGCCGGGTCACTACCAACCAGGCTACGGAGGCTGACTGAGAAATAAACCCCTACATAAGTTCGAATCCCACCTAGAGCATTGGTAGACCAAGTTTTTTTTTAGTACCTATGTGATATTACAGCGGCAGCAATAAGAATACAGGTGACGGCAATAAGAATACAGTTGTCACCACCCCAACTCCTCCTGCGGGTGTCGTAAGAGTCGACTGAGGGATTGAAGTGTCACTGACCATTAATTGATGATGGGCATCAGCGTCATCATAGTGGACATATATTACTGCGATCGCTAATCCGCTTGCCCAGCGTGGGGATAAAGGGTATTTTCCTCCTAATGCAACTATACGCATAGTTAATAGGAGAGGCCTACGTCCAGCAGTTGACTATCATAGGCTGATGATGGTGGATGTGATAATATATTTATTTGATATTTATGATTTAATTTAATCTCTTGCCTAAAGTAGTACTTACGAATAAATTGTCGAAGTTTACGAGTAATTAACGGTTCAAAAGTAGTCTAAACAAAGCAGATCTTCACCGTCATCGATTCAGATTTCAGACTACATTACAAGGGTTGCCGAGCAGAAACCTAAAAATGGCGCCGGGTCGACCTAGTTCCACCGATTTAATATTTAACAGACGAATTCAATTACCCAGCCACCGCAGTTATTAACATTTAATAAGGAGTCTAATTCGCACCATCAGGCTTCAAATTAACTATAAACGGGATTCTACTTATTAAAAATATTCTAAGTTTAGAAATTCATATATTTGAAAGACAAACGGGTCTTAATCGCGTAAACTTGTTTAGTTGTATCCTGACGTTTCGCACATGACGTTACACCCGTGGTCGCAGGCAGACAGGCGAGAAAATGTATCAACACGTTTGAGCTGCGGGTTGTTCGAACTACCCGCACTTGGATATAATTCAACGTAAGTTTATGCGAATAAGACCCGTTTGCCTTTAAAATATATGTGATAATCGTGAAAGTTTAAAATTTTAGTTAAGTACTTACCTACATACATTGAAAAGTTTGCCTACTCCTATTTGTTTATTGATGTCAGTCCAATATCCAGTTAATTTTTCCTTACTTCGATTTTGTGTTTATGAAAGTCATTAAAAATGTAGTCTTATTCAATTCGGTATTTTAAGTCAGCTTTTGTATTTTCTGCAACTGTCTGCGATTTAGTCAGACGTCCTCTTGGCCTATTTTTAATATAATTATTATATACTCGTATAGACACAGTGGTTAAAAATTGTGTTTTTTTTTTGTATAAAATATACCTTCGTATAATTTTCAAAGAAAATGTCCGTTCATAGCTAAGGAGGCTGACAAAAACACAGTAAAAATTTAACGAAATACAACACAGCTATGTTACGAATTTAATTGATTTGCATTTGCACCTTATCGACTAAAATGCCTGCGACTTACGAGCAGACAGATAAACGTACTCTAGATAAAACTATAGGTCTGGTGTTCTCTTTTTGGCACTCTGGCTATGGAACTCTAAAAACGGGTTAGTACGTTTTTTATTGTTCCTAAAATAGAGTTGAAGCAATTAAATTATTTTCATTTTTTTTATAGGTTTTTTAATATGATGTAAATAAATATCCACTGATGTCAGAAATCCGATCACTTCCCGGAAAAAAAAGTGTTTTGTGTTAACAAACCATTACGTTTCCAAATTGTTATTTTTCTTTAAATAAAACTCTTCTCAGAACTCTTCAAAATCCTTCGCACGAAATCCAGAATAAATTACACAAGTTATTTACAATGTAAGTGAAACGTTATTTGATATGGATTAAGCGACTCGAGGAAAATGAAGTTGCTCTGTGGAGTTGTTTGAGATCTTTTCCATGAAACGTCCATAATTCTGCCCTGAAGGTATTCTAAGATTTCTTTTCTTTCCTTATTTTTACTTCTCAGAGTGCGCAGCCAAGATGCAATCGTTTATGCTTAGTCGAAAACGAAACGCAATTACGAGTACCTATAGGTATAATTTTGCGAGCGTTAGCGATTGGTATAAGGTAATTTCACCAGAGTTGAGGTGAATGATTACACACTCATCCAAATGAAGTACTAATTGCAAGAAATGTAGTGAATGAATGAATGACTTGCGTCAAAATATTTAAGCAAATCCCTTGAACATACTTTTTGGTAAATCTTACAGTTGCAATTGGGTTTGCTTTTACGAAGCAAACCCAATTTACGAAATTTTGGTTTACGAAAAAAGAACACTAATTTCAAATTCCCCGTGTGTTTACATGACATATTGATGTGTGCGTGACCTCAACTCTCGTGGAACTATCTATATCTTGGCTACTTAACTTGGGGGTCTAAATTATGTCATAAACGAAAGAAAAAAGTTTGCCAATGTCCGATGTGGCACACCAGATGTTGGTGCATGTCTGCATGTAACTTACTTACAATATACTCAATACTACAATAAACACACAATTCAAAATGTTACTTTGCTTAATGCAAAACATTTTTGATTATATTAAGTAGCGAAATTGTTTTAAATTGGTATATTTTATTCGTCCTGAAAAGAGTTACGTAACATAAGCAAACTAGTTATAAACTATTTATATGAGTAAACTGAGTTGTGGCACGCGGAAAAAACAAGTTACGCCTTATTTTCGCACGTTTGCTTAAGTTAAGAGTTAAGAGTCCGCCTCGTGCCGCGGTCTCCCCTCGGGAACGGTTTATTTTTCTGGCACAAAAACTGTGCTTATTCAGACTCTTATCTGCATATACCAAATTCAAACAGCTGGGTCGATCGCGAGCCAGTCAAGTGTGAACTCTTTGGAAGTCATTATTACAAGGAAGCAAGATAAACAAGAATTTTTAAATTTTTCCTGAAGTTTGCTTTGTTTCGGGAGCATTTTGATAATTTGTCAGCCTCCGTAGCCTAGTTGGTAGTGACTCTGCATACGAAGCTGGAGGTTCCGGGTTCGAATCCCGGCGAGGGCATTATTTGTGTATTTATTAATCACAAATATTTGTTCCTTAGTCATGACTGTCGACTTATTTAAGTATCTATATGTATCTATCTATTATGTATATCGTCGCCTGGTACTTACATCACAAGCCTTAATTGAGCTTACCGTGGGACTAGGTTGATTTGTGTAAGATGTCCCAAGATATTTATTAAATTATTTTACAAAAGTTCCCGTAAAACCGTTTTAGGTGAAAACGTGTTTTCCTGATTATAAGTAGTTCGTTTGGGTAAAAAAATATATTTACTATTTTTTCAGCGTGCGTAGCCTAGTTGGTAGTGATCCTACCTACGACGCTGGCAATTCCGGGTTCGACACTCGGCAAGGGCAATATTTGTGTATTAAGCTTCTGCACCGTTATTCAAAACCTACATTAATATTTGAGAGAGGCAATCTTGTTTACTATGACGTGACGGTTGCTGATTTGACTATACTCTACTCTTTTTACCCCCTCTATCAGTTTCCCGTTTGTGCCACCAGGGCAGGGATGCCGCTCCCTCGTCATTGGTGTCTCGTTTACCGAGACGTACGGTTCAGTCACAAATTCCTGGAATTTGTAAGTGAAATATATTTTAAAGTCTTAACGGTTTTACCGTTCGAATATAAAAATTTGTTATTAATCTTATTTTATTTTGCAGAGTTTTTGCAAAATAACGATGAACTGTTCTTAAAGAAAATGGTTTGACACTAAAGTTGCATTTAACGATGTTTTAGAAGAACCATCCGTTCCAAAATACTCGCCCGCTCATGTTGACCTTATAATCTCTGTTCAACATTTTGATTCCGAAAACTGGACAAGCGTCCGATATTCAGAGGTACATAAGCTTTGCTGCTCCCAACCGGCCTTTGTAGGCCTCGAGACAAATGACTAATTAAAGAATTTATGTTTTTGACGCATTAATAGCATGGTCTCGTACTGCTAATGAGCTGTCTTTTCAGGTGTTAGAAAATAAAATCAGATCTTTTTATGGAGGGTAGCTTTCATAAGATCCCTAATGATGCTTTAACGACAAACTGGTCTTAAAATAGGTACCTACGAGTGATAATCGTGAGAGTTTAAATCAATATATCTGTAATGATTGCAACTAACATGTCGTCACCGCGCTGACCATATCCGACAAAGACGAGATTGTATCCCCCGCTGCCTAAGTGTCAAAGAGTCCATAAGAAAGACATAACTTTTATTGGAAAAACACGGTGAAATTTCCTAAACTTTTTGGCCGGTCTGACCGCCAACCCAAAATAAGCCTGCTGCGCAAGCAAGTGCTAATCTATGTCGTGATGCTCAAAAAAGGCCCACGCAGGGCATTTATGACCAGTCTAACTGCTTTATGAATATGCTTAGACCTTTCTTACAAAAATTTTGGCCGGTCTGACCGCCAACCCAAAATAAGCCTGCTGCGCAAGCAAGTGCTAATGTGTATCAATGCTCACAAAAGGGCCTATGCAGGTATTTTATGACTAGTCTAACTGCTTTATGAATACACCTAGACCTTTATTACAAATACTTTTTGGCCGGTCTGACCGCCAACCCAAAATAAGCCTGCTGCGCAAGCAAGTGCTAATCTATGTATTAATGCTCAAAAAGGGCCAACACAGGGTATTTATGACCAAGCTAACTGCTTTATGAAGATGACTAGACTCGTCTTACAAAAACTTTTGGCCGGACTCACCGCCAAACCAAAATAAGCCTGCTGCGCAAGCATGTGCTAATCTGTGTAGTTATTCCTAAAAAGGGCCCACGCAGGGCATTTATGACCAGTGTATCTGCTTCATGAATATGCCTTGACCTTTCTTACAAAAACTTTGTCGCTGGTCTGAACGCCAACCCAAAATAAGCCTGCGGCGCAAGCAAATGCTGATCTGGGTGGATGCTGACTTTTCTTAAAATTGCCTACGCAAGGCAATTATAACTTTTTACCAATGGGCTGGCGCGATCCCTTTCGCCCATCCAGAATAATTGCAAATAGCCAAGGTCAAGGAAAGCCTCGCCAGCGTAGCCTGGGCCCGAGACCCCAAGGCCCCAATGCCTATAAAAACACTACCCGACTAGGTCAAAACTTCCCACGCAGGGACTTTAATCAAAAGAGGAAATTCTGACTGCAACAGTTTTCGAGCGGGTCAGTTTTTATTTATTATTATTTTTTTCTTTTTTTTTGTAAAGATGAGAATCATTAAATATTCCACGCTCACTATTAAAATTGATTAAATCGTTTCGAAATTCGTTTTACCTAAGGCCCCCGTTAGCATTGCCAAATGCAGGAAACAATTCAAAGACTTATTGAGACGGGCGTGCTATATATTACACTCCTAGTTTTTGTCACGTCGATGTTCCTAATCCCAAAAAGCGACTGATCTTAACGTCCAATATTCAAATCTTAATTAATTCTATACTTACCGATCGTAAAGTTCAAGTTGGTGAAAATTTCACCGAATTTCAGGGTTCATTCAGCCCTCAGATTTGCTAGTATAAATAGATCTGCCAAACGCCTATTTCCATCTGCCTGTCGCAGCCAGCGAGTCTGAATTTGTTTCAAAGTCTGATTTTCAACAGCTGCAGATGACCTGCTTGCCTTAAGGTCATTTCTAACCAATTGGGTTGCCCAAACCTTTCGAGTTTTAGTTAATTTAGACTTTTCTCCTAGCAAATCAGAACCTCGGCCTTTATCACGAAAAGCTTTAAAAACGGTGCAAATTCTAGAACATTTGGGCTGGCAGGTCAATCATGTTAAGTCTATCTTTACCCCTCGGAGGGCCATAGAATACCTGGAAAATTGTTGGTATTCTCATGCCAACAAAAAGTACTTCCCATTAAAGAAATGCTTGGCCCTGAAAATAAATGCCGTTTTTGAAGCGAAAATCCGCTTGTGCAAACGAAATTCAAAGCATTGTGGGCTCCCTAAGCTTTGTCCGCTTTCCAGTACTCCGTGGCCGTTTCAATCACAGAGCCCTGTTAGCATTTGGTGCGAGTCCCCTTCACCAGTCCATATATTGTCGGTTCCCTATATACTAATGGAAGCGCTGCTCGAACTATCATTGTGGATAAACAATGAAAATATAAAATGATGGGGGCAATAAGAAGATAGGACAAGAAGAGACAAGTCTCCATTCAAATCAAACAGAAATGCTCGCGATCCTAAATGATCTAAAATGTTGTTGCCATTACCTAACAAACTCTTCCATGATAATACAAAGCGACGACAAGTCTGTAGTTGCCTTCCTGAGGAACGAAGGGGGAACTCTGTCATCCTCCCTAATGAATCTATGTTACAAGGTGTTTCATCTAGTAGACAGTAGGCCAGTACTACATTAATTTACTAATTCACTATCTCCCCGGTAAGTTCGATTGCGAAGCAGACCGCCTGTCTCGCCTGCCTGTCGTTTCAGAGTGAAATCTCCTTCTCCTACCCATAATAACAGTTAAAATATTCTCGAAATGGGACTCGCTGGAAGTACACCTCGTGTCGGCAAGGGCGTATGAAGTGCCTAATTATGTATCACAGAACGCGGCAGATCGTCAAGCCCAGTTTCACAATGCATTCAGTCGAACGTGGCGTTACCAGCTAGCCTGGATATTCCCACCACCATTTTTAATACCTCAAGTATTAGCACACGCAAGAAATACAGCTCTAGGAATTTACCTGATCGTAGCCCCCCTGTGGCCGATAGTTTTTTGGAGAGCTGATCTCAAAAATCGAGCCCTTGCCCCACCATTCACAATACTTGTACTTACTCTAGATCAGGCCCTGATAGACACAGCCTCAGGTCATCCCCCGTCCCAGGCTCAGGAGTTGATCCTAGAAGCAGGAAAACGTGAGGATGGACAGAAAGCATAGAAAATTGGTCCCAACAACAAAAGAATTTATTACTTCTAGCTGGCGAAAATCATCGTTAAAAAACTTATAAACACCCTTAGTATAAGTGGTGTTTATGGTCGTGTGGTCGCTCGTGGTCGTTATTGTGAATACACCCTCAGCAGCCGATTTTGCTAGATAAATAATTGACCTGCATCAAAAAGTAAGCTTGTCCTATTCGACCATTTAAGTGTACAAATCTGCGATTGCTACCTTAACAGACCCTAATTTGCAGGTCAACCAACCAACCAAATATTCATGAAAGGCTATTTCCAATGAAACTTCAAAAGTAAACAACGTAAAGACGTACCTATACCTATACAGGATACCGGTACCTTAGTAGAATTGCTTAAAAAAGGTGGTACTCATCAATGAAAATAGCTTTTAAGAATGTTCAAAACCTGCTTCTATCTTATTGTTGTTTGTTCAGGTCATAGGGTATATGACCTTAATTTACTATCTGTTAATAAAAACGATTGTATTGTGTCTTATAATACATCAATAATATTTTGGCCAATTTCTGGGTCAAAAACTGATTGTGCCTCTGAAATTATTAACGTTATTGTAAATGTTAATACTTAATTGACTACGTTCTGTTAAGTACATTAAAAGAGCACGTTGCAAGAATCTAATTTTAGTTATGTATAGTTTTAGTTAAATGTGTAAAATTACCAATATCCAAACAGGGTTCATGTGAACTATTATTTTACAATAAGACCTTGTGTAACACATGATTATATACAATAAATGAATTATGAATTAAATACAGTCAGGCTAGACTTTAACTCAAAATCAGGAAATCCTATTAATTTATTGAATTAAAAATGGTTATTTGTTTGCATTTAACTCAAAACTTAAAATATATGGGATGGACCCTATATTATTTGTTATGGTGACATTTGTAAGTCTGACAATGACGCGGGCATCCAAGCTAGTCCGGGTAGCTAGTGCATCCTGCAGTAGCTTCGCAAAATTTGGTACAAATCCTTCCGTTGGATGAAATCTTAGCTCGCGATAACTGACGCTCACAGAACACCTTTTCTAACGTTTGCTGTAGAGAAAGTCGACAATCAGCACCCGTCTTAGCTGTAACTGAATGTTTTACTCCCGTTGATTATTCAATTTGAAAAATAATTGTAAGAAGATCTTATAGATTAGGAGCAAAGGGTACCTAATCAATAAAAAATTGACACATTTTTAATTGATTTATTTATAATAAATTACAATACAACATAATTGAAAAATCCAATGTTACATTGGGTCATTTTGGACTTACCACCAGTTAATTATTACAATTGAGTTTGGTCTGTTGTAAATACATAATTACATATGTAACAATGTATTCAGGTTTAATACAAGCCTAGATTAAGTTGTAATAAGCTTGTTTTTCAGTATAATTGTATGCTAAAGTTGTTTTTTAATAAACAGTATTATTGTATATTATGTGTTTTAATCCATATATCATAATATAAAAGAACATTTTCATTCTTATCACACACGAATGTGACTGTAACTTTACCAGTTACCTAATTGTTTTCACATGATTCACATTGGTGTCTTGCCACCAGGCGATAACAGACAGGTCTCAAATATTAATGTAGGTTTCGAATAACGGTGCAGAAGCTTAATAGCAGTGTTTTACCCTACAATAAAACACATATTAAGCGAAACACCTTATTCGAAACCTACACTTTATAATCCTGCCTGGCGGTTAAAATGCAATGTTCCACTCTCACAGTTACTTTTCACTAACTCACTACAAATCTTAGCACTTTCACTTCACTTCACCTTTGTGTAAGTTTTAATGACAGTGGTGTATCTATCTATCTATTATATCACTGTTTTGGTGGAACATTGCAAAACGTGTAAATAAAACATTAAATTTGAGAACCAATGACGAGGGAGCGGCATCCCTGCCCTGGTGGCACAAACGGGAAACTGATAGAGGGGGTAAAAAGAGTAGAGTATAGTCAAATCAGCAACCGTCACGTCATAGTAAACAAGATTGCCTCTCTCAAATATTAATGTAGGTTTCGAATAAGGTGTTTCGCTTAATATGTGTTTTATTGTAGGGTAAAACACTGCTATTTATTTATCACAAATATTCTTTCTTTTTTATGTTTGTTACCTCAGAACTTCCGACTCCGTGAACCGATTTTGATGAATCTTTTGTTTTTGATGTTCACCGACTGGTTCCATTTTAATTTGGTCTAGTTCTGACAATGGTATCTATGAAAAAACCCTTATAAGTCACATTGCACATTTGCATTAAGCATGTGCACGAGAAATGGACGAATAACTCAATATCACGCCAACCGATTTCGATATTTTTTTTAACCGATTTCAAAACAAACCGAGATGATGGTATATTGAAAAAATCTGTTGGTATCGGTTTTTCAAAATTTTGAATTTGGTGATTATGATTAGGTCATAATTATCATACCATTCATGCTTGATGATTCACTAAGTATTGGATTTGAGTACGAAATAGAATGTTTCAATGTTTTTGTAATTTATATTATGACATACTCTATAAATTTCAACTTATTCATTTAAGTCTTAAGTTTTTAATATCTAAAATAACAGTTTAGATATTTTAACAACTGCTTATAACTTACAATATTGCGAATAAACGCTCAGCCAACTGGAACATAAATATCACTAATTTTAAACAGTACCGTGAATTATTATACCGGTACAATTATTACATTTACATTTAAAATTATGAAATTATTGAGCATTTGCTCGTTAATACGTAGTCAATTTGTGATTTGTTGTTGCAAACTAATTTCCGGAAATTATAAGCTACTTATTGTTTACGTTGAAGTCTGTAATATTAAACATTTTAATTTATTTTTATCCGCTAATCTTTACAATGTTCTCGAAAGGGTGTGGATAGGTTCACTTAAATATTATATCGATTTCATGTTTGTTACGAAATAAAAATAAACCTAGCAAAAATAATGACACGAAACGGTAATTTTGTCGGAATATTAATTTTTGTTAATTCACTTCACACCATGTATTTATTTTTAAATTTCACTGCGGCGGACAGTTTTTGCACCAGGGTGCGTAGCCAAGATGGCAATCACTAACGTCAGTCATGAACAAAACAATTTTTGCAGTTCTCGCACTAATTTGATAGAGTGACAGAGAGAGAGAAAAGAAAACTATACTACGGTAACTTGGTTACGCACTCAGGAATGTTCCGGGGCCAGGGTTAAGACTGAAATGTTGAATTTAAATCAAACGAGCTTTACTCACATCAATTATATCATTGTCCACAGGTGTCCGTGGTCTCCACAATCTGGAGATAAACGTGCCAACCGCGGTGCTGGTGGGGGAAACCGTGACTCTGGAATGCAGCTGGCAGCTGGAAGACGAAGAGGCTCTATACAGCGTCAAGTGGTACCGCGGCCGGGAAGAGTTCTACCGCTACATTCCTAAGGAGCTGCCGCATACTAGAGTATTTCCATTGCCGGGGATTGAGGTTGACGTAAGTATTAACTAAAATAAAATACATATAAGGCATATAATGAATGGCTTTCAGAACAAACAATTGCAACGTTCTGCAGTTTCAAATATTCAATGTACTTAATACTCGTACTAATACTTTTAGTGATCCATGAATTATAATTTATAATTGAGTTCTCGCTAATGGACGTGCCCATTGCATTGGGATCGATCATCACGGAGGATAATAGACGTTGTAGTCAAATTAGGAAAGATCAATCAGAAAGTGGACAAATTAGGAAAAAGACTAGCTAGGAAATAGTCAAGTTAGGAAAGATACAAATTAGTTAGGAACTGGCCTAAGTCGACCGGAGGGGATTATTGGCTTTATCATTGATGAATTTTGTTGAGTTAGCATTTGCGTGTATATCGCAAGTATATTGAGCTTGATAATAAACGTAGCATTAATTTGCAGTTTAATATTCTTGAGAAGACTAGACAAAAATAAAAGCATACTCGTATTAAATAAAGTTGGTACTTACATTTTGTGATACTCGTAAAAGTATAAAATTCAACCGAATGTTCTACCCGAATAGACAGACATATGAATTTCATAGTCCAGATCCTGTTTCACATATCATGGAAAATAAAACGAACGCGATATTTGTTGAACAAAAAATATTCAAAGTGAATTCGTCAATTTGCAGTCGATATTGAAACATATTACTTACGAGTTAGCCGAGAGTTGTTCGTTTGCGTCACCACTTGATTAACAGAGTGCTTAAAAAACAATGTATTTCGAATCTCTGTTCTACTTTCACATGCGGTTTGGCTCGCAGATTTCACATTATACTGGGGATCGTGTTTA
The DNA here is from genome assembly GCA_025490895.1 of Thaumatotibia leucotreta. Lineage (NCBI taxonomy): Eukaryota > Metazoa > Arthropoda > Insecta > Lepidoptera > Tortricidae > Thaumatotibia > Thaumatotibia leucotreta. Next base: position 28,004 of record JALPQI010010438.1, read on the forward strand.
CTGGGCGTGGAAATAAATAATTTATCGCATGTTTCACCTTTAATTTAAACGAGGTACCCGGAATTACTGTAACTCGCAGTGCATTCATATTCCGTTGATCTGATTATGTAATGTTGTTTTCCTCAAATAATGTTATGAATTTGATCTGTTACCAAAACTACACAGTATCCTCTACACAGTGTCCACAGGGCTGTAGCCCCGGTTGCCCCTAAATCCGGCCCTGGAGTTCAGGGCTTAACATTATCATCTGCAGAAGACACGTATGGTTTCTCCTTTGTATTTCAGGACGCGAGCTGCTAAATGGTTGAATCAACAGTGCAGTAAACCTAATATCGTCACGTTTGATCTATCAAGCCGTATGAACGCTGAGTAAACAATAGCACCTGTATTGCTCTCTGGAAAAAGTGGAGCCTCGGGTATCAAAAGCATATTTCACGTACAAAAATGACAGCGAAAACTTATTGGAAGCGTGCGCGCGCTCATTCAAAAGCAGAACTAAATATGCAAGCGCAACGTACCGAGATCGGTATTGCATTGGAATTAAATTGAGCTACTTTTTTATTCAGAACATAGCTTTCTTTTTGCTTCCGTCACCTGATAAAAGAGAGTGAAATGCGTTTTGTCACGTATTGCATACACTATCACAAAAAGGTATTGCCTTAAAAGGATCGTGCGTCAGCATTTTACGATAAAATAAATATTAGCGTAGTCTTTGCACCCGCAGTCTTATATTTCACAAGAATTTCATAACATAATATAAAATCTCAGAATTTCTTATTTGTGATACCCATTAAATTAAGCAGATTTTATTCAATTGATTCGATCACTTGTTTTTTTAGCCTCCGCTTGCTTAAAAGAATTTATTGGGTGAAGGTAAAACATGTTTCAAGTGTCGGTTTTACTGAAATAGAATAAGTCTTTTATTTAGCCGTCGAAGTACAGCGTGGGTGCTAAGTAGAAGTGAGTAAAAAAATAACATTTGTAATTGTTTCTTCCTTAACCTCGTTTTTTTAGGATAAGAAAAGTAACGGTGACATTCGCCTACGACATTTTATTCATATTTTTAACCTTTAAGGCATCGCTAAACTTTTTTAATTCACGTTTATATTCTGAAAATAACGAAGTAGGTAAAGAACGTGCAACGCAGAATAAGCAACCTCCTGAGGTGTTTACATCGCTCTTCAAAAAGCGGATATTAAAAGTTTTCGAAGGTCGGTACCACATTTATTCAATAGGATAGAGTGGGGCATATTGATCAGTCGGGCAAGTTGAGCATTATGCACGCCGGGCAATTTAACTTAACTCGCTATCAAAGCACCTTGTGTATATCTGACTTTAATCACTGTAGAGCAATTTTATATTTAATAATAACTTGGTTATCTTAGGACCCACTGTTCAGGATTACAGAGCAATAAACACGAATGTGTTCAACTTTCTTCTCTAAACATCGATATAGGATTACATAATCCTAGTGTTTATTAGGATTTTGGCGTTAATTATAACTATATCCAGATCTAATTAATCTCCAAGTCAATCTTTAGCTCATTCATTTTCTCAAAAATATATAAAAAAATTGTTTACATGTGTTAGTTTTCTTTTCTTTCCTATTTTGCCATTAAATATCTAAATCATGACAGCTATAGGTATAGGTTCTTAGAATAAAATTTGGTCGTGTGGTGACGGCAGCAATAATACATTTGTCACCATCCCAACTCTTTCCGTGGGTGTTGTAAGAGTGAACTAAGAGATTGAAAGTGTCTTTGATGATTTTTTACTGAAGATTGATGATGGGCAGCAGCATCATCAATCATCATAGCGGACACACTATGGCAAAACCCGCTTGTTATGAACTTATCTCTCTCTTATGAACATTTACCTCCTAATGCGTCCAGAAGGCTGAGTGTAGAAGGTAATAACTTATAAAAAAACGCCTCTATCGCGTTTACGTTTTCATCGTCATTTGTATGAAATTGACGATGAAAACGTAAACGCGATCGAGATGTTTTTGATAAGTTATTACCTACACTCGGCCTTCTGGATGCACATAGATAATAGGAGAGGCCTTTGTCCAGCAGTAGACTGATTATAAGCTGATGCTGATGAGAAAAGAATTACCAAGCAGAATAATCTTCTCATAGTAAACCTAATTGAAACGTGTGGTGACGGCAGTAAGAATACATTTGTCACCACCCCAACTCCTCCTGCCGGTGTCGTAAGAGTCGACTAAGGGATTGAAGTGTCACTGACCATTTTACAAGATTGATGAGGGGCAGCAGCGTCATCATAGTGGACACATTACTGCGATCGCCAATCCGCTTGCCCAGCGTGGCGATTATGGGCATTTACCTCCTAATGCGTCTATACGCATAGTTAAAAGGAGAGGCCTACGTCCAGCAGTGGACTAACATAGGCTGATGATGATGATGAAACCTAATTGCAAAGACGTTATCTTTTCTTTATCTAAAAATGCTGTTAGTTAGTATAACCACACCCATTTAATTCCAAATTCTCGTCCATTTACCTAAAACACCTAAGATTAGTATCTTAAGTTGATCATTTTCACAGGAACTCTATTAGTGACCAGCCATTATCACGCCCCTGCCGTTTCCTGCCTCCTTACCATAAAGTAATCGCTTTATCATGAATCAGAAGCTGTTATCTCGGTATCTGCCATTTTACATGCAAATGAGACATATAGGGTGATTGTAGATCACTAGATAAAACTTAATGTTGTTCTTGGTTTATTCCATGCATATATTCTGCGATGCGCGATGCAACTCCCTGGAACTTTACCCATCACAGTTTTGCGTTTATATTATACATACAATCTGTTTGGCCAGCTGCAGCAGAGCCGTAAACCACGCAACAACTTATTATGTATTTTGTTGACAAATAAAGAGTCATATATTTTAAGGAGTTCACAATTGAATTTGTTATATGGTGAAGATAAAGTGTAACTAAAGTGAAATAAAAGCAAATTATGAATCATGACTTTTTATTTTGAACAAATGGATAATAAAATAAAAACATATGTGAACAGACATTAATTTAATCTATACTGCAGTTACAGCAATAATAGGACTACTACTAAATAGGACTTTAGATTAAGTTAATATGTACCAACCTGGATAATAAAAATGTTAAGTTTTGTTTGTACAATAAAAAATAAGAGCAAACGTGACTTTAACCTGGTTTATACATATTAACACAATAAAATACAAGGTACCAAAGACTGGTAATCACAAAAGTAATGCAATTACAATAATTTACAGAAATAGAGCAATTGCAACAATCAGCCAATAACAATATAAACAGCAATATAATAAGGCAGAACCATACCTGTTCTTACTCGCCACCTCGATTAAAAACTGACTGCTCCCAACCGTTCCCTCACCTTTTATATCATACACAACAAAAGACAGTTCGGTACAGTGTCAGTAAAACTTATTATTATATGTATTTTAATAATATTTCATAATAAATGTTATTGTTGTGTTACAAAATACACTGAATACATTTTAGCCTACTTTTGTTATGTGCCGATATCATTACAACAAATTAATACATAATTGAACATAAATTAATGCTAAATCGAAATAGTACCAATCTGAAAGCAAAGTCATTCTTAGTACTATTTTAGTATTAAGTATCATTTTAAAAATAAATTAATGCTTAGAATTATTTAAATTGAACAGTGAAATTTCAGAAACTATTTAATTTAAGATACATATACTATTTATATAACCGTACGGTAAAATGGGTCTGCGTATTATATTGATTCGGAATGTTGAATTAAAAAAACTGCTACCCACATTAATCATAACATAACACAAAATCATCGGTACCGTAAAGTTATTGCTATTAGTAATAATAATCTATCACGGCCATACTGACACGTACTTCGTTCCCGAAGTACTTACAACAAAGTATTAAAAAACATTTAAATTAATAGACACATGATAAAGAAGTGAACATTATTGTAATTCACATTAAGAAAAAACAACACATAAATAATACGAAACACTTGCCAAATATCTAGACATGTTCATCCTAATCACCCGCTGCTAATGAAATAGACGAACACCAAATAAATGGCCGACCAGCGGAGTGTTTTAATTTTTTGATTTGCCAGCCACTTGCCACATCATCTAGACATGTCAATCTCATTCACTCGCTGCTAGTGAGACAGAAAGACACCAAATGATTGGCCGACCAGCGAAAGTGTCACAACGTTTTATTTCCTCGCCATACCGACTTTTTAATTGTCAAACAGTCAGGTACCAAGAATAAAACATTAAATATAAAACATTTTTTTTTTCAATCTCAGTCAAAGTAGTGATTATTTTTTTTATTACATATAAATCTAAAGCGTAATCAGTATCATAATACAATATAGTAAATATAACATAATTTTATTTCATAAATATACCTCTTACAAAATCATACCAAAAAAAAAATTACGTTGCTGCCTCGTCGTCATAAAATTCGCCTGGCCAATAGCGTAATTTTTCTTTTGCAATTGTTACATTCCTTAAATTTCCCAGACCTCTTAGAGCATAGCGATCGTTAGGCAGGATGGATATTATTTCATAGGGTCCCTTAAATTTGGGCATCAATTTGTTATTTCGCCTATGATTCTGGTTAACATACACCAAATCCCCGACAGCTAAAATTAAATTGTTACGTCGTGTGGCATCGAATCTTTCTTTGAATTTTTTTGAAATGTTTTCTAGACGTTGTGATGCTAAAGCTCGATCAACCCGAATATCAATTTGAGAAACTACCGAATTTTCATCAAACACGTCATTCAAATGAGCTTGTAACGACGGTATATTAGCATCAACTCCTATGAGTAAACGAAGTGGAGAAAAACCAGTCGATTTTTGGATGGTCGTGTTTATAGATTGTTGGACTTTCCACAAATCGTTCGGCCAGTCTGACAGATTATTACATATAGTACTAAGCATTTCGGTTACTGTAAAAACATATCGCTCAACTTGGCCGTTACTCCTAGGGATCCCCGTAGCAATTAAGTGATGTTCAATTTGTAACTCTCTAAAAAGGGCCTGAATTTCTCCAGATGTAAAATTTGTTCCGCGGTCTGTGATTACTAAGGTAGGTGTCCTAAGAGTTGTAACAATTTCGCGGATAATTGGTACTAATTCACGAGCATTCAATGTTTTTATCGGCTTAAGTAAACAAAATTTTGTAAATCCATCAACAAGTAATAAAATATATCTATAGCCTTCATTTGACTGTGGAAATGGACCTGTACAGTCTAGGTGGACAGTGTGAAAGGGAATGGCAGTCTTTTTTATTGGATGCAAATACCCTTGTTTTGGGCCATGATGACCTTTTCGTTCAACACAGACCAAACAGTGCAACAAATATTTTTTAACAAAGGTCGTCATCCCTGGGAACCAAAAATGCTCTTGAATTTTACCAATCGTCTTATCATATCCTATATGGCAGTGTTCATCATGAAATAAACGAAGAATATTTAAACGACTACCTTTTGGTACAAATAGTTTGGGTTCATTATTTTGGCTAGTTTTGTAACACAGTAAATTATCTCTTACTATATACTGGGTCTGATCTAGGTCACCCGTTTGTACCCTATGTATTAAGGCTTGAGTATCCGGGTCTCTGTGCTGTGCTGCCTCTAGCCAAGACTGTGGGTTATTGTTAGGGATTACATTGATTACATTATTAGGTGGTCGTGAAGTTAGTTCCTCAACAGGATTCCTGCTCAGAAAATCGACATGGCTAATGAACTTCCCTTTTTTGTAAGTTATCTCAAAATCGAAATCTTGTAAGTATGTCCACCAACGTGCAATACGTGGAGATAAATCTTTTTTGGACATTGTAGCTTTAATGGCATTGCAATCAGTTATTATTCGAAATTTGATACCTAGAAGGTAAACACGAAAATGTTTAAGGGCGTTAAAAATTGCCAGGGTCTCTAAATCATAGGAACAATATTTTGATTCTACAGGTGTTGTTCGCTTACTAAAATAGGCAACCACTTTTGATTCTTTGTCCAGTTTTTGAATTAATATGGCCCCATATCCTAATGAAGTAGCATCCGTGTAGAGTTCAGTTGGCAAGTTGGGATCAAATATGGACAACGGAGGGGATGATGTCAATTGCTCAATAACGTATTTCCTTGCAGAATCCTGTTCAGGCCCCCAAAACCATTTTTGATTTTTTTTCGTCAACATAGTAATACAAGATGTCTTGCTAGCAAAATCGGGAATGAACTTTCGGAAATAACTTGCAAGCCCCATAAATTGGCGCACTTGCTTGACTGTACGTGGGATGGGAGAGTTTACTAATGCCGATATTTTTGTCTCACTGGGTTTTACTCCGTTACGTGATATTTGCTGCCCTAAGTATTCTATGCTATCGACAAAAAATTTACACTTCTTGGCATTTATTGTAAATCCGGCTGAACTGAGGGTCGCAATCGTTTGCTCTAAATAATCAAGACCTTGTTCGATAGTCGAAAATGGTATAAGAATATCGTCCATATAAACAAGTAGGAAGTCTAAATTCTTTACTGCTTTTGATATTGCCCGTTGAAACACAGACGGGCCATTACATATTCCAAACGGCATTTTTAAGAACTCGTAATGTCCGTCTGGTGTTACAAAGGCCGTATATTTTGTTGAATCAGGTGAAACTGGAATTTGGTGAAATCCGTTTTTCATATCAATTGATATGAAATATTTGGCCTTCCCTAGCCTATCGATTTGGTCCTCAATGAGAGGGAGAGGGTATCTGTCTTTTTCAATTATTTTATTTAGTGACCTATAGTCCACACAGAGTCTATCGCTTCCATCTTTTTTTCGCACTAAAAGTACTGGGCTAGCGAACGGGGAGTCGCTTTCTCGAATAATACCGTTATTTAATAAGTTTTGTATAATTGTTTTGACCTTCTCTCTCTCATGTGGGGATAATCGATATGGCCTATAATGAACGTTACTCTTGGTTTTTAACTGTATCCTCAACTCCCCAGTATTAACGCAACCATTATCATTTAAAATGTCGGGATATTTTTCAAATATACTTAAAATTTGGCCTTGTAAATTTATGTCTAAATTCTCAATTGTGGATTTCAGTTCATTAAGTTCTCCATTTAAAATATTTTCAATACAATTAATTTCCAAATTAGTATAAGGAGAGTGCTTACGAATGACTTTACTGCCATTATTATCGGTGATTATTTCAATATCAGGGTGCAATAAAATATTTCTACCAATCAAAAGATCATACCCAAAGTCAGCATCCCTAACAACAAAAACGTCAAGTTCAATACACAGTTTATCAAGTTTAACAGGAACGGTAATCGTACCCAGAGTTTGTAATACACCACTGCCGATTCCGTTTATATTTGAGAGGTGTGGTACTATTTTTACATTTAAATTATTTGCAATCGATTGCTTAATAATACTACAGCTAGCTCCTGTGTCGACCAAAGTTTGTATAACTGTATTGTAAATTGATGCTTTTGTTAACTTTAAATCTGCTCTAAAAAATTAATCTGATTGTTTTTCGAATTGCTGCTCTGGCTCGAATTAGATGAACTGGGGTGCAGAGTTTGGGTAGTGTTTGCCGAAGCACGTGCTTTAAAAAAACAAGTCGTTTCAGTGTGACCCAGTTTTTTACAATATGTACAAGATTTGTCTACTACCTTGTTATCTGGGGTCTCATTTCTCACTTTTAACTCTGGAGTCTGATTTGTATTTTTAAAACACTGTGATTTTACATGCCCAAGTTTGCCACATATATAACATTGGGGTGCCGAATTACCACGAGAATCTAATCGGAGGCGTTTAAACCTATTTGGGCCAATGGGGTTAGTATTTAATACACTTTGCTCTAAGGGTCTTTTCTTGGGTTTTACATAAGCAGTGAAAAGGGAGATAAGTTCCGCTGTTGTTTTTGCGCCGCTATTGAGAGATGCCATTTTGACATTTACATCAGTGATACTTCCGCACACAATTTCAATTAACTGACTTTCGGTAAATGCAATTTTGGTATTTTTCAGTAATCTGACCTTTTCTCTAGCATATTCACAGTAAGAATCTGAAGAATCCGATGTATAATTAACAGCTTTAGACAGTTTTTCTGCAAGATTACGTTTTTCGGGATACAAATCAGTAAGGTCATTTTTAAAATTTTCCCAACTACGTCCACCAGTCGGATTCCATGATTCGAACCAAGTTAAAGCAGAGCCCTTCAGGGCCTTACCGGCCTTTGCCACTGTTGCGATGCTGCTCCATCCGAACTCGTTAGTAAGCTCAGCGATGTTGTTGCACCAGCCCGCTGCGCCATTGTCATTCGTAGCTGGATCGAAGACGGGTAAAGCCACGTCGTCATCTGGGCGGCGTTTGGATACAGCAACCGCAATGGCTTTGAGAAAAGCTTTTAAATCGTTTGATTCCATTCTGAAACTTGCAGAAAAATGTATTAGTAAAAGGGTTCATTTTTCCAACACTTCTGATGTTATATGGTGAAGATAAAGTGTAACTAAAGTGAAATAAAAGCAAATTATGAATCATGACTTTTTATTTTGAACAAATGGATAATAAAATAAAAACATATGTGAACAGACATTAATTTAATCTATACTGCAGTTACAGCAATAATAGGACTACTACTAAATAGGACTTTAGATTAAGTTAATATGTACCAACCTGGATAATAAAAATGTTAAGTTTTGTTTGTACAATAAAAAATAAGAGCAAACGTGACTTTAACCTGGTTTATACATATTAACACAATAAAATACAAGGTACCAAAGACTGGTAATCACAAAAGTAATGCAATTACAATAATTTACAGAAATAGAGCAATTGCAACAATCAGCCAATAACAATATAAACAGCAATATAATAAGGCAGAACCATACCTGTTCTTACTCGCCACCTCGATTAAAAACTGACTGCTCCCAACCGTTCCCTCACCTTTTATATCATACACAACAAAAGACAGTTCGGTACAGTGTCAGTAAAACTTATTATTATATGTATTTTAATAATATTTCATAATAAATGTTATTGTTGTGTTACAAAATACACTGAATACATTTTAGCCTACTTTTGTTATGTGCCGATATCATTACAACAAATTAATACATAATTGAACATAAATTAATGCTAAATCGAAATAGTACCAATCTGAAAGTAAAGTCATTCTTAGTACTATTTTAGTATTAAGTATCATTTTAAAAATAAATTAATGCTTAGAATTATTTAAATTGAACAGTGAAATTTCAGAAACTATTTAATTTAAGATACATATACTATTTATATAACCGTACGGTAAAATGGGTCTGCGTATTATATTGATTCGGAATGTTGAATTAAAAAAACTGCTACCCACATTAATCATAACATAACACAAAATCATCGGTACCGTAAAGTTATTGCTATTAGTAATAATAATCTATCAAATTCATATTTATTTTATCTTATTTTATTCATGAACAATTATTTATTGTTCGTGAATTAAATTAACAGTCCTTTAAACAGAAATATTGAAAAAAAAACTTAAATCAAATAAATATAAATTATAGTCTGTCAAACCAACTTTGACAGTAACACATCGCACACATTATACATTGCTTTGAGGCAATAACATTAGGGTAAGAAAGAAACGGTGTGATTCTCTCTATCTGTGCTTCAAGCAAGTAAACCCCTAGACAAACTATCAAATACTAATTGTCTGATTTGGAATCCTTAAACATCAAAAAAACCTAACCAATTGAATATCTTCATGTTATTTCTATTCAGGAATGTGAGCACTTTCAATACTTAGAAAACGTTTCTCAAGTTTATTTTTTTCATTCCGTTACCATTTTTCATATACTTTGAATGCCGATAACGAAATATAAAGAACCAAAACTATTTGACCATTTTGAGTCATATTTTGTAACCTTTTAGATTTGAAATAGCAGGAGCTCCACACGAGCACGATCTATTCTGAGTAGAATCTAACCGTAAAAAATACCTACCTACATATATTACAAATGTGCGGGCCCACTTTTAAGAGAATAGCCAATATTCAAATTATTTGGTTCATAGTATTTTTTCTAAGATTGATAATAATATCTATTTGATGTTTTTAATTTCAACGAACTTTATTTTTTTCAGCATTAATATTTACGAGTAAGATCGATCTATTTGATTTAGTAATATATTATTTGCAAATCCAGGTGATCTTAATATTTTACATTGCATTATTTTAACCAAAATAAGAATATTTTTGTGCCTCTTTTCTTGATCACGTGGCGTTTCGCGCCCTCCTGATTGCATTAGTATGCCCCCTGACGGGTGTTCACCACGAAAAGTTCTAATTATCTTAATCTGTAGCTATGGTGAATTGACTAAACGCGAACACAATCATGTCGTTCTCGTTATCGTAGTCGGCCGTAGGTGAGTTGGGCCTGAAGGTCAATTTGTGTAATCACTACATAGTATAAAATAAAGTCACTTTTTCTGTCCTTATGTCCCTTTGTACGCTTAAAGGTCTCTGCCCACTAGACCGTAGCATACCATGACCGTAGCATGAACGTATCAGACACGGAATGTGAGACGATACGGACTACTATGCCCACTATAACGTGTGTACATCGTTTCATGTCCGTGCTAAGCCCGTTTAGTGACCGTTGCATCCGTGTCGCAACCACGTAACGCAATTACGTATCATCCCCGTAGTATGAGCGATTCATATCCGTCGTTATCGTCGTTATTGTCACAGTTTTATCAGTTGCAAATTGTTTTCGCGCCCTTTAGACTACTATCGCTGTGCTAGTATTTTCCTAGGAGTTTATTTCTGCACCTATTTTTCTGAGCAGACATCGTAAACTGCGATCGAAATCCATTGAAGTACCTACTAGAGTTGTTACTGAGTCAAGTCAAAGTCAAAAATTATTTATTGAGTAGGCTTAGCAACAAGCACTTTCGAATCGTCAGTTATGCTACTTATACATTTATATGGCGGAATGTGTTTATTTGTCATTAATATTATTATAGTATTAAATTACACTTATCATTGTCTAGTAATCTATGATATTAAACTAAAACTTCTTGGAATTGGTAAATATATTGTCAATATTATGAGAGTCTATATATGTTCTTGTCATGATTGTCAATGTGACTCCGTCAAGTACTGGTTTTGTTTGATTATTTTTACATCTTTTAATAGTTTTGGAACAATAATTAATTTTAAATAACATTAAAGCAGCTGCTAAAGAGCATAGGTTTTTCGAAAAAAAAAAGATGTCGATTTTGTGTACAGATTGTAATAAAAATCTAAAATCAATAAAATTTATTTTAGAAAGCCACATCAAAAGCATTGTTCTTACCATGTAAAAAAAGACACAAATAAAAAAAATTGGAGAGTTTTGGATAAAAATTGTAAATACAATACAAAAATGTAAATAGAACCCGTATGTTCACCGTTTCGCCTCCTGCGCACACCGTACCGGCAACGTTGCGTGCCATGCACGAAGCGTGTCGGGGCCGGCAAAATATTCTCGCCGACAATTCTTGACGGTCCGTGCATGGCACGCGACGGTGTTGGCCGGCGACGGAACGTCCTAGTGGGCATAGTCTCATACTTTTCCATACAAAGAATATTTTTTGTCTGATACGTTCATGCTACGGTCATGGTATGCTATGGTCTAGTGGGCAGAGACCTTAAATCTTTTAAACTACGCAACGGATTTTGATGAGATTTTTTTAATAGGTAGAGTAATTCAAGAGGAAGGTTTTTATGTAGGTATAGTACCCGTGCGCAGCCATTCAATGATAAATTGTATAGGTACTATGCATTAAAATATCACAATATCCCTTTACTGTGTAGCATTATTATATTTATGTGCCTGGTTAACACATAACTGTGATACTCTTCACTCGATTACTAGATGAAAATGAGAACGATCTTTCATGCCTTTATTTGTATCATGGGCTCTTATACAAATCGCGTTTACTTCTAAATATGAAATGGGAACGTAATCGAAAGCGTATTCCTTTTAAAGGCTATCCACACACTTAGCGATATTATGTATTCTACAATATAACCAAAAATAAAAACAATGGGAATGTTATTTGTGAGTTTTCGGAACTCATAATGGTGTTGTACGTGTAGTTAGTGGTGGCGGTTGATAGATGGTTTTTGGAAGTTTTGAGAAGAGTAGATAAAATTTTGAAATCACCTAAAATAGTAGGTAGGTACTGACTATTAGAGACTTCATCTCTAGTTAATGTACTATATCTGTATTTATATTAAATCAAATTTATGTTTCGTTTTTAATTAATGCATGTTAGCTGTAAGATGTTATAAAACTATTATTTGAAAAAAGAAAGTCCCGCTGAGTTTCTTGCCGGATTCTTCTCAGGCAGTGGTGTAGGGTTAGACTGGAAGTAGTTTTTTTTTCTCTCATTCGCTATTTAGTTTAACGATTCAAAAGCGCTCGTTGCTGGGCCTAATTGAATAAATAATATATTGACTTTGACTTTGACTTTGACTGTTACTTACTTTAGAAGTAGTATAGTACCTACCTACCTAGGTACCTAGTATTACAATTACTACTACTACTTCTGAAACCAATATGGATTAAAAAAAAACCTGGGTTACATATTCTGCGTTCCAAAACCCAATCTTGTCATAAGATATCTTCTTCATCATCATGTTTGTCATTTCAGACATTTATCGCCCACTGCTGAGCATAGGCCTCTCTTCCAGTACGCCATTTATACCGATCCAGAGCCAATCTACTTACCCCAGATGTGTCCCGTCATCTTGCGAATGTCTTCTACCGAACGAGCCATCAAACACCTCGGCGCTCTTTCATCCGCAATAGGCCACCAATCAGTTTAGTCTACCCTTCGTTACTCTACCTGGCCACATGTCCTGTCCAGGTATCTTGCGTTATATTATTCTACATTATCGCTACGAGTGTGACGGGTCTTAACCACGGCAGCGAGCGTTCGGTTTATCCTATTTGGATCGCTTTAATCCTCGGATTATTAAACCTAAGGCCAGGATGGAAAAAGCGGTGTCATTTGAGAATTGTGCTTCAAATTCTATTACGGCACACCTGGTTACTCGAATTACTCGGATTGCTATGTGCTTTGAACTCTTGTTACTCGTTCTGAGTGTTATACTTGTATGTATGTGTGTGTCGGTTTTGGCTGCTAGCTGTAGGTGTTGGCTTTAGTTTGATCAGTCAAGGCATAATACCTAAGATGTAGGTATATAAAAATGCTCAAAAATATGCCTGTGACCACGGGTATAACGTTATGCCCGAAACGTCAGGATAAAATTAGATATTAAGTTACGCGATTAAGACCCGTTTGTCTTTAAAATATGAATGATAATCGTGAAAGTTTAAATCAATATAATAATGCTACATGATTGTATTTTGCGTAAAGTTAGTACTTAAAATAACACTGCAAGTATGGATCAGAAATGTTGTTAATCTGAGGAATAAATAGAGGTACAAAGTACTCGGGTCTAAGCTAGCTTGGGGCCAAACAAAACACCAGTACATCATCTGCCAGCAACGCGTTTTTGCGCGCATTAGCGACGATCTCCGTCCTGCCATTGAACCCCAGAACACTTTTTCCCTGTAAATTCGTCTTGCAAAAAGGTTGTAAGTCAAGGGATTATATTAACTTTTCCACCCTTTTTTGGTGCTGTATAATAAAACGACGTGGCCAAAGTAATGTGGTGATATTCAAGTCACGTGCCGGTTACGATTTTTACAACGGCTACGTTAAACGCAGGGCACATTGTTTTTAGAATTCATGATCTGATCCTGTGATCTTTTATAATTTAGTGCCTTATGACCCTTCATATGTCATTGATAATGTCGGACAATAGCGTCCTGCATAATTTCCGGTTAATTTGCTGTCGAACATTAATGTAACTTATTACGGCTATTATTTATTTTGATATGAAGCGTTACCTTACCTAATAGGAGAAGTAATAATGTGATTTATTATCAGTATGAGCTAAAAAAATTCCTCCATATTTTTGAGAGTCGCATCCAATGAATACTTCGGTTTATTAATTGACTAGCAACGTTGCATGCATGCATCATCCTATGATAGTCCACTGCAGGATATAGGCCTCTTCTATTAACTATGATATACGCATTAGGAGGTAAATACCCATAATCACCACGCTGGGCAAGCGGATTGGCGATCGTAGTAATATGTCCACTATGATGACGCTGCTGTCCATCATCAATCTTTTAACAAATAATGGTCAGTGACACTTCAATCCCTTAGTCGACTCTTTCGAGACCCGCAGGAGGAGTTGATGTGGTGACAAAATGTATTCTTACTGCCGTCACCACACGGCCAACTAGCAATGTTAATAGCTATATTTATGAACCTGATTGAATGATATAATCGAAAACTCAACATGTAGGTTTCATTCTTGGGAAAACTTGTGTTCTTGTTCTATTACGAAGCAATGAGGGAAGAATTTAAAGAGATCGAACATAAATTTACTTTACATTAACAAGAGACCTTTTTATACGAATTATAGTTTTACGTTACCTATTTTAATAATTGTGTCACTTGATATTTTTCTCCTCTACTTGGAGTGCACCGGTTTTATTTTTATTGTGTTATTTTGTTAACAATTTCGACTTACATATCGTGAACATTATTGTATTTTTTTAATTATTTTAAGTAAATAAACGATAATTGATAGTCAAATTGATACAGTCAAAATATTTTATACGTATAAAATTAAATACTCGGATAAATATGTTAAGTCATCGGAATCTGAATTAAATAAACTGATAAATTGTCGTATATAATATTGTATACGCCTAAAATGAAGCTGGAAGTAATCATCGCAATGAATCAATGTCATAGTAATGTAGAGGTGGCATATGCCTCCTTCCTTAGGCCAATCAATCAAATCCGACCGAGCGTTGATACTCTCGGAACCTAACTAGTTAAGAACGTAAAAGCTTTAAGAAATAATACAGATGGAACTGGCCAAGTGAAAGTCGGACTTCGGCAAAAACAGTTCCGTAGCAGCAAATAAACAAAATTATTTAATTTAACATTTATTGATAGAGTTTATTAATAAATATCGCCATTGGTTTATTTAAGACACACTTTTTACGACGTCGAGTACCGATATCTTGACTAAGGTTCACTAAAAAAAAATTTCTCCTAGAAACCTTTATATCATTTTTTGCAAACCTTTTCATTGATGCACCACACGCTTATACACTTCGATAAAAATATACCGTACCCCACTGTACTATAGTCGAGTTCATGAATATATATACAGTTGTGGACCTTCTCCCAATACAATAAGTTAAAATTTGTACACATATTTATGAACTCGGCTGTACTATAGTAGGTATCATAATTTTGTACGGGTTCATACAACATATATATTATATCCTTATCAAAATTACTGTAATACTTGTAGTTCAAAGTAAGACATGCTGACGGACATTACTAATCTATAATGGTTCCGTTTTTGCCATTTTGTCTACGGAACCCTAAAATATATTTGGATTCTATTATTTCGCTAGGTAATCTTTATACATATACAGCTTAGTTTCTATCTATCATTAGCACAAAACGTAGAGCATACTACTGAACGATTAATCAAAAAGTCGAGCGAACAGAGACCCATTAATTAAGCCCCAGGCTTCATGAATTAAGTTTTTTTGTTTTCTGAACCCTTCTGATTCTGGTTGAAAATATTATATTTCAACAAATAGGTACCAAGATACGTAGATTATAATTTCGCTTCTTTCAGTGGCTTAAGCGAACCAATTTTGAAGGCAATGTTTATGTATTAGCCTCAGGACTCATATTGGAAATTGCGTTTGCCGAATGAAACGGCATTTTTATGCGAGTTTTATCAATGTTTCAAGCGTTTTGATATAAACATTTCAAATGAAACGCTTGTAAAATTATCTCATATATCATGTACGGGTTACATTGAGAATATTGTATCCAAGTCAATTTGTTGTTCGGGAAAGTTAATTTACGGTTCACGATTTTTATCAAGCCTGGGTGTTAATGTTTGTACCTACGTATATAGCTTACATGATTTTTAACTTAAATATGTATGAACCTTTATTTACTGGCTTCAGCTATTTGACGTGTAATTTCAAAACAAGAAATCAGGTTACCATGGCTGTTACTAATGAAACCCGGTTGCCCCTATGAGTTTGTCTTGCTGTTTGAATATTTCACAAAAAATAAACGTATTTGTACCTATTGTATAACAACATAATTGTGTGAAAGCATTAATAGGCACAAGGAGACTACCGGCGGCCATATATATTGTAAATTGTAACTCCTTCTTTTACTGACACTATACGAGTTACGAGTAAGCTAGTCAAACTAGAAATTACAATACAATTCTTCTAACTTCAGTATATTTTGTTTATCAGACGTATATTACATAGTTAACCTTGTAACATGGGCGCATTAACGGAAAATAATACACATAATCACCACGCTGCACAAGCGGATCGACGATCGCACTAATATGTGAACTATGATGAGATGATGCTACTGCTACTAATTATTACTCAAATTGAAACAATATACTATTTGTATTTGAATTTTAATGTTTGCAGCAGATCAATCCAAATCTCAAATTTTCCCTCTTCATTTGTCACCACAAATTGGTTGCCGAAATCGCGAAACATCAGGTTGACATAACTAAAGACCGCGATGAGCTCTCCGGGCCAATTTTAGATTTAGGTTAGGGCTTTGTGCATAAATCACGCGGGAAATTATGGGGCAAGAGAGGGGTCCACGAAAAAATCACGAAAGGTCACGCTAAGGGGGAGAGGGTATAAGGAGACATCACGTGTATTTTAATACAATAAATGATCTAAGAAAAATATAGCCGATATTAAAAATAGGCGAAAAAACCTCGGTACTTAATTTATTCATGAGCCCTTAGTTAGATTAAAGTTAAATAGTAATTAAATTATATTTATATGTTTGTACAGATTTCCCGATCGGGAGCAAGGCGGGTGGTGCTACAACAAGCGACGCCAGCGATGGCGGGCCGCTTCCGCTGCGAGGTCTCGGCCGACGCACCAACCTTCCACACAGAAATCCGGTCCGCGCCGCTCGAAGTTGTCGGTAAGAACAGGAGCCCCCCCAGTTTAGAACATAAACTGAATCGCAAAGTGTCAGTTCCATAGAATAATTGTCAACAACTGACAAGCTAAACCTAAGCTGAATCGCATTTAAGAGATCATAGTAGTCCCCCGGTAGTCCTTTGTAAACGGAGATAGGTTTCGTACTAAGGAAATCGGATAGTGGGAAACGAAGCTCAATTTTGGAAGGTAATGCCCTAACTAAAATTACACAGCGTCCTAATATCCAACCTGGTCATCGACAATGTATTCGGTTGAATTTTATCCGTGGAACCAGGTCCGTGCCTATTATGATGAGTTCCAATACAATGATACCTACATTGTAAATCTATTTTGGCTCATGGAACTAGTTCATATACATATGTAAAAGTATTCTGGATCCGGTGAGGAAAATAAAAATCTAAAGTAGATATTACATAAATTACGTACAACTCATTGATTGATTCCCGGTTTCGGTTGATGACCCCAAATAGAACAACATCAATGTCAATGCCAACGTTAATAAAATATAAACCAAGGCATGTACCCATTTCATGGAACGCAACCGCAGTCTCTGGTTCCGCAATCAAACAGTCTAACTACTGGGTAAATACTAGAGAGGAATAGGTAGTGGCATCTATTTTGCAAACATCGTGAGCCACTCAGCCGCACGCCGTACATCTGTTTAAAATTTACTAATCTCGACCTTTACCAACTTGAACTAAGGGAAAGCGTTTCAGAAACATTTAAGTAGCTCCAACTTACCAGCGGCTGAAATCCGTAAATTTTTAACATCCAATTATCAAGGGAAAATTGTTTAGTAGGTACACAATAGGGATAAAATGTTTGAAGAAAACTCAAGAAACTTGACAAGGAATGTAAAAGGAGAGGTAGAAAATTCAGAGCCTTAAAAATAAAACACTCGTTCTCGGTTTCTGTTCAAGTTACTGTAATTCGGACGTAAATACCTCGTTAAAGGTACTGTTATTGTTGTTTTGAGTAAGAGTTACGCAAGTGCCGTAATAAATTGCTTGAGGTGGAGGATTGCGGCCGTGTGATATACGAGTACGTATTGTTTTTCAGACGTTACGGTACACCTAGTTACCGCGGCACATCGCAGGTTCTTAATATGCGGTACCGGGGCTTCAATTAAACAATCATCTAATATTCTGGGTTCGTTGGAATAAAAACTGAATATATTATTGTCTGACCGTAACCCGCCTTACTTGACTTTAACTTGGACAGACCTACAGACAACCTTTACGGGCTAGCTGCCCGAGATAGGCTATTTCGCTTTCTAATAAGTTAGTAATCGATGTACTCGAAAATAATGCTAAGGCAACGAATATAATTAGGTTGAATAATTTCGACACATGAAATTACCCAAGAAAGCCAATTAAGAGTAAATTAGTTAGGGCTAATCAGAAGCAAAGCCTTATCTAATGATTAATTAAGTTAGCTCAGGGACTGATTAGTCTTGATCAATAAACAAGAAGCCTACGATACCGAATCTCCGATCGTGTATAGAGCGAATAATATGTTGTATATCGTTATTATAAACGACTTATTTCTGTAAAAGAAAGGATAAGGCTGACATAATCTTACACAATGAAAAAAGATCTTAGGGTTAAAATTTCTTTAGAAGAAAAGGGTGGTAAGAAAGCTTCTTAGCGACCTACTTAGTTATCTTGATAACTAACAGAGTAATAAAATAAATCCTACTCTTGTTATTTTGAGTCTAATGTAAAATACTGTTTCTATAATAATTATGTGACAAACATTGTCCTTGGTCTTTTCTTCAGACCTTTTTTTATACCTAAGAGGCTTTGTTTGATTGTGGTAAAATCAATTTGCATGTTTTCCAATGTTGCTTATCAAAAATAACAAATATATTTGAAGCTCTCTTTAGGAAACCATTTACATTTAAGGTGTACCTACTGTTTCACTGCTCCTTGTAGCTATGTTTTTGAATAATTTGAATAAACTTTTTTACCATTTAGATTTTTTTCATTATCACATCATCACACATGATGATGTGGTGAGCCTATGAGAGTCCACTGCTGGACGTAGGCCTCTACTATCAACCATGCGTATAGACGCATTAGGAGGTAAATACCCATTATCGCCACGCTGGGCAAGCGGATTGGCGATCGCAGTAATGTGTCCACTATGATGACGCTGCTGCCCATCATCAATCTTTTATCATAATTATAAATGACACTTCAATCCCTTAGTCGACTCTTACGACACCCGCAGGAGGAGTTGGGGTATTAGAGAGGGGGAAGAGTGGGGGGTTAGTTGGGGGTTAGTTGGGGGTTTTCATTATAAACGTAGGATAATAATATTTTAAATATTAAACGTATTGTCCCGTTTAAATACTTACATTTTACACAGCTGATTCTGCATCATGTATGAGTAACATCAAGATTGTATGGCCGCGGTGCCCATGTATTATTCAAGTCACGGGTGGAGTGGCCACGTTGCCATAAGTGTTGTAAAGGGAACGAAAGGGTCCAGTCACCCAGGGTACCCGAGACGTCAATAAAACCAGTACGGTAGCTTCGGTGATGCCTCATCTACGGCATTGTTCTAATTTAAGTTACACACAGTATGAGATAACATTTTTAGCCACAATACGACTAAGTATTTTAAGCAGGTGACAATGTCTAATTTGAACCATATATAGCTTAAAGTTCGCAATAAAATGTTTATTAGTAACTTAAGGCGATAAAATATATAGAATATATTCATAGGCGATATCGAATTCCGCTCATTTTTTTAGCGGGCGAATCTTGTATTAAATTTACCAATTGGCAATCAGAATAATTAACGATCCATCAAGAGAACCCAAATAGTAGGTACATTTTTGTTATGTTCATTCCGTTCTTATTAATTTTAATAGTAAGATTATATTTATGAATTTGTTATTCGTTAGCCAAGATGCTAGATTGTAGTCCACATTTCATGTAAAAATGATCGAGATATAAATCACACATGATATCACCAAAAACAAAATTTCACAGTGAAAAAAATTTTTTTTTATTGCTAACCGAGCCATCAATTTGAAATAGTTGCCATGTTTGCATATATATTATTATGTGTAATTGGGAAATCGTCTGAGGCGCTATTAGGTAAACTTAACTAGAGTCTAAAGAGCAAATTGAACTAGTTTTTATCGCAAGCGGTGACTTTGTACTAAATTGGCGACATTCAAAAAAGCAAAGTCATGGAAAAGTTATGAATCTCTACATACATTAATTCGCAAGAAATTCAAGTGGATACTTATGTATATTACATTATTACAACGAAGTACTTAGTATTACTATTTACAGCTAAATTGCACAAACGCAATGTGTCGAACTGTCTAAACTATTTGTAGCTACATGAGACCACATTTAAGTAAAGTGAATTTGAAAACTTTCATATGCATATAAACACTGACCCACCTCGTATTCAGAAACTTCTCCTAATCTAGCCATAGTGTAGTGCTTTAGTTTATCTCTTTACATCTTATCAATATTTCTAAAAGACGCAATGGAACAAACGATACTTATCGGTTTGCTAGGTTTTGATATGAATGTTTCGGTAAATGAATGCCCTGTGATTGACTGTCATAAGCTCAAAATACGCCTCTGATATTATTCGATATTTCTGAACATTGTTAAGTAAAGCTATGCATACAGTCAGGAAAAAATTGAATGACGGCAGGAAAACGTGATTATGACTGATCCTAGTATCTACAAATAAGGCTGGCGCAATTTCGAAGAATCAGATTAACATTACTCTAACTCTATAATATTAATCAACAAATCAGCAAAGTCATTGTAGCAAAAACTATACACTAAGTAATTCTGTCACGTCAAAACAAATATGAAAATTCGTCTTTTTCTGAACCGGCTAGTTGGGTATTCTGCTTAAATACTTGAAAATCCCATGATGCGACCTATATTACGTAACTTGTAAATTTTGACGAACTATTAAGAGTGCCGCATTCCATTTTAAATCAATAACTTCAACAAACAAATAGCATCATCAGCTTTCAAAACGATTTGATTACCAATCAACCAAATCGTTTTATTTTCCGTAACCAATTTTATTCCACGTTTAGTATTCCGTTCAGGATTTATTGCGCAGCACACACCACAAATAAATAAAGTCCAACCAAACTATCAGTCGTAAATTCACCTGCTAACCCTTTAATTTAATCGTGGCACTATTGATCCTTTCACGGTATAGTATAATTATGTACAGTCACGATCACCAATAGTGTGCCGAGCAAAAATAACAGATCCTGGGAGGAAAACTGATTTAACTGGTACCTACATATAATTAATGCTTGAAGCCTTATTTCAGGCACCTTTTTTATACATTGCCGTAACCTCCGCATGCAGCCTGGGATATATAAAATGCCTATAGATTTGTATATGTCGCTAATTATAATATTAAAGTATTTATCAATTCACCCTCGCGATATAGCAAATCTTAGTTCCTACCCGTCCACATGCAAGAGTGATACCAAATATTATTTTTACATTTAATATTTCTAAACATAAATGTTAACAGTTAAGTACTTATCAGTTTTTGATGGTATGGTATTGGTATGTATATATCGAACATTGATATTTGAATATACCTTAAACTATTGTGGCAATTTTAGCTGTAGAATATACTACCACAACCCTTTCTATGAACATTTTAGAAATAGTTTTCTTTCTATGAACATTTTAGAAATTACAGGCTTCATCGTATTTTTTGTAACAACGGAAACATTCTCATTCGTTTGTCTTCGCGTGATAAAAATCAAGCGAAATTTTCGTATCGACAAATGTCAGTTACATGATGGTTAGCTAATCTAGCGAGATCAAGCGACGAAAACAACGAGCCGCGAATTCTCTTTTGCGAGGACGTCCAGAGTAATATTGGTTTTGAGATCCGTAACTATACTGCGTATTCTGGGACCGCTTTTGTGCTGGTTATGTCGAGCAATATACTCAACCACTCTCGGCAAGAGAGCAGGGTAAAAGCGAGGCGGCGTGGCGATTCGTTATCCTGCAGCTTTTTGCAGGTAAC
>JALPQI010010439.1:0-42834 GCA_025490895.1 Thaumatotibia leucotreta
TTTAAAAAGCTTACCTAACAGCCGTGAAAAGGAAAATTTGTACCTCCTAATTTTAACCATACCTGTCATACAACGGAAATCTTGAAATCACCCGTATGCCTATTAGCTACCACTTTGAGATGTCTATCATACTTTTTTAACATCCTTATGAATATGTCTAACTACTGTAAAAAGGACACTTGGTACCCCCAAATTATACCGTTTTCTAATTTCAGGCCGAGTAGCCCACGGACTATTGCTGTCAGTACGAAAAAAGAACACTAATTTCAAATTTCCCGTGTGTTTACATGACTTGTTGATGTATGCGTGACCTCAACTATCATGGAACAGTGTTACCTAACTATTCTAGGTGGTATGAACAATTGAACATGATAGCGAACCCAAAGAAGAGTGGAATGTCTATGAAAATAGTACTTAAAGAGAAAAAGAGAGTAAAGGCCTTTGAAATTTTTTTATAACCTAAAACTACTTTTCAGGTTAGTAAATATTAAAGATCCTTTAGGTAGACGGTAGATGTATGAACATGTTAATGAAGTGTCTATCAAAATACGAAACAAAAGAAAATATGAAGGGTCCACGGAAAAAACACAACACTGCTTAAAAAAATCATGGCGAATTCACACCTGATTCTGTTAAAAGTAAGGTGGTTTTTCCTTCTGTAATTTGAATTGGCTAGACATGTTCTTTCCGTGGACCGTTCATATATGCCACTGACATTTTGGTATTACGTTTGTTTTAGTTTCATGTGTAATTTAATAATGACAATTCAAAAGTGATTTGCCATACCTGCTTGAATGAAACATTGTTTGACTTTGATTTTTTATCGTTTAACGGTCTCTTTCACAATACCCGGATTAATATAGATACATTTTCACTGTCCTTTTCCCCTGGCTTATAAAAGGTAAGGAAAGCTAACATTTAATAATGAAACAAGACTTTAGTGTACTAATTAGGCTTATAATTGGGCCTACCGTTAACTAAACTGAAACCAATAGTAATTTATACCACCGTACGTAATCAGAGGCATTGCGATCTAAAATTGATAAACAATAATATGTCAATAATACCTAACGTATGCGGAATGAAATCTGCACAAAGTTTAATATTATATTAAATAAATGATATCATTATTATTTTCTTGAACATGTACGTTTTTTAATATCGATTTTAACAAGTATTCATGCAAGATAAAAACTACTTGAATCCAAAGTGTATAACTTTAGTTTTATGATACTTTATCCATTGATGTCGAAAAAACAAATGTTAGCATTTTTCTTGCCTCTAATTTTATCTTCTGTAGGAAAACTTTTTAAATAAAAATCCTTTGCTCATTATATTTCATATTCTTGTTAATTGGTCTATTGATACTTACTTATTATGCTAAAAATATTTAATTGAAATTAGCTATAAGTCGTTCACCGTGACATCCGTTACTGAAAAAGCAGTGTTTTTTACACTTTTTGATCAAATGGCAAAGTCATATTTTCAAAGTTGTTTATTTTTATTTTCCGTGTTGATAGGCTTGCTCTTTGTTTATGTTTCGTAATGCCCATGGTTTGAGGATGTTTTTCATCAATTTTGTTGTCATATTTAGAAGTATTTCTGAGCTCCCTGTTCGATTTTGTGATTCGGGTTAACGTAATTTCCTTTATTCGAGCTCTTTCTGAAAAGTGGCTGTAGCCAAATTGTTACATTACACTAGGGTTTCTAATATCATTTATTGGAAACGAAAAGAATGCGAGATTTTTATAAAACAGTGTTTCAAATCTTGCCTTCTTCTAAAAAATCAGAATCATCGTCGATTTTGGCCTTAGCAAATGTGTCTTGTGGAAAATACATGCAGTTGTGCGACATTGTTCTACTCAATTGGCCATAATTTCTAAAGAAAGATGCCAAACCCGACAAAACTATCCAATTTAATTAACAATTGTATACAAATTAATTTAGCATTGAGACACAAGTTAAATTTAATTTTTTTATTTTGTTTTTACTTGTTCAAAATTTGTGCAAATTTCACTCCGCATACGTTAGTACCATAGAACAGTTACAAAACCAAAATGAAAGTCTAAAAACCAGCTTGAATATCGTTCAAAAGTTCAAAGTGCACTAAACTTGTTAAGATAACTTTTATATCCTCAAGGCGAAATTATTCACAAGAAATATCAGAATGTGACTAAAAAAGTTGGTGGTTTCAATTTCAAAAATCTTATATAACTTGATATCTAGAAAGAAAAAGAAGTGGAACTACTAGGGAAACATAGTAAGTATAATCAATAAATTTCAAATTAAATAATTGTTCATATGGATGTCGATAGAATAGTCGATATTTCATCAAGCACTAGTGAAAAGTTCATTTTTGCACCCGTCGTCCGGGCTTTGGATAAGAGTAGAGTAACGTATTAATATAATGTAAACGTAACATACTTATATCAATGATAAAGTTATACATATAACCAAGCTGTCGAATACGGGCGGTATGGCAACTGCCATGACCTCTTTCGCGAATATTGTAACGCATAACTCAGTTATGGAGGCGGTTATGCGCGAAGCGTGAGCGCACGCCGTGGACAATTACTCCACAATACAATCATTTCGCAGTATTATAACTAGGGGTTGGAACTGTGAGTGCAAAACTTTAAAATTCACATATGGGAACACTTTAGCCAAGAAAAATACGAATATTGTTGAAAAACCTGTATCCAATTTTATTCCCTATCTCGGAATTTTCAACAATGTGTGAGTGTGTAGATATGTATATTTTATGGATGTATGTGCTATCTCAAGTCCACTTGAGAAGTTTTGTTAAAGTTTTGCACCCATAGTTCCGATCCCTAATTATAACTTTAGGCTCTTGTAGCCAAAATGGGAAAGTGAAACTCTTCTGTCGTCATACTTATCTTATGTTGTGAGCCTCCGTAGCCTAGTTGGTAGTGACCCTGCCTATGAAGCTGGAGGTTCCGGGTTCAAATCCCGGCGAGGGCATTATTTGTGTATTTATTTATAACCAATATTATGTTCCCTGGTCATGGCTGTCTATGTATTTAAGTAATCTTTATGTATCTACATATCTATTATATATATCGTAGCCTAGTACCCACATCCTTAGCCTTGATTGAGCTTACCGTGGGACTAGGTCGATTTGTGTAAGATGTGTCAAGATATTTAGATATTTATCTCTTTGGTTTTTCACTGTTGGTCCAAAAAATGGTAATAGATACTTAAATATACGAAAACTATTTTGAGCATGATCAATATGATCATTAAGATGAAAGGCAAGTAATTTAGTCAAATTTTTATCTCTAGGCATTTACATTCAAATCATCATCGATAATGATAAAATTGTGAAATTTAAAAAATCTTCCGCTTCTAACCTTACACCTATCACAGATTATTTGGAATAAGTAGTAGATATATACAGTAGTATAATATCCTTTACTTTAACCACATCATCAGCCTATTACATCTCAGTTCATTGTTGGATATAGGCATCTTAGGCATTACCTATGCGTATGGACGCATTCGGAGGTAAATGCCCACAATTACCACGAAGGCAAGCGGATTGGCGATGTAGTAGTGCGTCCGCTATGATGAATGATGATGCTGCTGCCCGTCATCAATCTTCAATACACGAATGGTGAAAACACTTTATTATTATAAGACTATAAATATTAATCTACGAGTTAAAATACTGACTAATATTGTTATAGTGATTATGATTAGCCTATTAACGAGTAATGCGTCTAAGAAAGTACAGTCTCTATAAGGGTTCCATTCATTGAGCATTAAATTTGTTCAGTGATAAACATTTTAATCAATAATTCAATCAAGATCGTGAGATATGTATATTTGAAGTTATATTTACCTTACTTTGTTTATCGTTTGTTGATAACCATATATATACAGGGTGACACCATCCACTGACAGACAACCTTGCATGTGGTAGGTTATACTGAACAACTTTTACTATGAAGTTAACCCAGAATCTTAAAAATTTGGCTCTTTCATACAAAATGTCATTATCGATCGGTCAGAATGTATAACAAAATATTTTTTTTTTAGATTTCGTGATTGGCCCCATAGTAAAAGTTGTTCAGTAAAGCCTATTATAATCACCTCGTTCAGGGTTTTCAGTGGAGGGTGTAACACCCTGTATACGGATAGTTAGACATGTAATTGATATAAAGATAGAAAAAGCAAATAATATTCTATTCTATTTAAATTGCGTCCTGATAGTTAACGACAATGTGGGACATTTTACTAAAAAGCCTAACGCATAGACGTGTAGATAATTACACTACGTACAGTTAAAATTCAATACAATAGCAAAACAGTCACTAATAAGAAACACAATATCTAATAGAAACGAAATTATGTATACATTATACTAATGTTTATGTTCTAAGCGTAGGTCACACCGACATATTATATCTATTCGTGAAGAATAATGTTATTCATTTAAATAAACAATTACCGTGGCCTGAATTTTAAAACAACCATTCAAGCTGTTTGAGTGAAATTCGATTAATAAGTCGTTAACATTAAATTACTTGCCCAATTAAATACGTAAAACGTGCCGCTGCAATTTCCTTTTATAAATAAGAGCGGTCACGCGAACGCATTTTTCTAGTTTATATTGAATTAAATTAAACGCATGAGTTTGCTAAAATACTGTTTTTACTCATTCATTACATTCCAACTTTTGAACAAGATTCTTCAAAATATCGTCCATAGCTTAGAAACGATCTGACAACATGTTCACCTTATGGAACGTATATTATGCATGGAAAATGGTTATTTTCGGGGGGCATGTTATTACAAAAAAATAGTATGTACATACGAAAAAAAAATCGAAACGAGTGGTGATAAATTAAAACACGATCGAAGGGATGTTTTAAATCGATACGGGTTACGAATTTCCTTTTCGCATATGTATCTTACGACATTTTTCAGTACAGATGGCCCTCCGAAGTTTCGACCTGACAAGAAATGAACCACTTCTCGCACTAGTGCGTAAAAAAACACTAAAAACAGCAACTGTTCTGAAAAAAAATCCTCCCATGATCGTTGTCAAACATATGATAATGATACGCTTGTTGAAATGAAATATAGGGTTTTTCCAAAACTAGCTATGATTTATAATCACGTTCAACCCTTGTATCAGTATAGTACAATACGATACAAGTGCAAATATTTTATAGGTATTTGTATATATATATATATGTGTGTGTATTTTGATAGTTTTAATTAGTTTTATTTACTTTTAGTTTATTTATAATTTTATTCTGTAGTTTAATTAATATTTGTTTCTGTATACCTACCAAATGTTATTTATAGTTTTCGAAATAAAAGAAGTGCAAATAAATCAGTTCGAAGTCCTTTTCGCACTTGTATCGTACGACGTTTTTCACTACACTTTTTTTCTAAAAATCCTATTTTAAAAAATGCTCTTCGGTTGAAAATGATATGAGGAATAAAAAATGCTATTTAAAATTTTTCTAAATGAGGCTTATTTTAAGCAGAAAAAAATAAAATGGTTTTTTTTTTTATGAAACTCTAAAATAGGTATCTTATTGTAAGAAAACCGTAACCGATCTCGCTTTCAAACCTTTAGAATATCATTGTCCTACTTTAGAACAGTAGAAAATAGTTTAAACCTTATCTCAGTAGGTGCCCGTCCTTGTTTTATAGTCCAATCAAAAGTCGGTAAATACAACATTTTTCTTAGTTGACTATTTTTTTATTTTCGTTAAAAAACGTTATATTCATGACAATTTAGTATAAAAATAAAATATTTGTGACATTTTATTAAGAATAAATACATTTTTTTATAAGAACATTGCATTGAAATAGAAACATTTATTGCGGTGATTTTATTGATAGTAAACGTATAGCTAAAATATACTTGGAATCAACAATTACAAGTATATCTTTTTACTACCATAGTTAGTAAAAACGTCGCAATAAATGTTTGATTTCAATGTCTTAATTTTTAACCATTTTCTTGAGAAAACTTGTATTTATCTGTATGAAAATGTCACAAGTATTTTATTTTTATACATATTCATGACATACAATACGGTATATTCATGACAATTTATTGTCAATTAGGTATTGACAATTTATTGTCATGAATATACCGTATTTTTAATTAAATTAAAAAAAATAGTTAACTAAGAAAATGTTGTGTTTATTGACTTTTGATTGGACTATAAAACAAAATCGGGCACCTACTGAGATAAGGTCTTAACTATTTTCTACTGTTCTAAAGGATGACAATGATATTCTAAAGGTTTGAAAGCGGGATCGGTTACGGTTTTCTTACATTAAGATACCTATTTTTCAGTTTCATACAAAAAAACACATTTTATTTTTGTCTGCTTAAAATAAGCCTCATTTTGAAAAATGTTATAGAACATTTTTTATTCCTTGTATTATTTCCAACAGAAGAGTATTTATTAAAATAGGATTTTTAGAAAAAAATGCTAATGTCCATTTTTTTATCATTTCAATCCACTGTGCGACGTGACAAGAAATGTACACCACTTCTCTCACCAGTGTGAAAAAACACCATCTTCAGTATCTTTACTCTACTGTAGGCTTATGATGGTACAATCAACAACACACCTGTGAACACAGGCAAAATGCCAAAAATATGTAAACAGAACTTTATTGCCTGGACATAAAGGTGTGTATACATATTTCTGGCACTTTGTCTGTATCCACAGCTGTGTTGTCGATTGTACCGTGTTTAATCGTTTGTCGTTGTTGCCGTCAGGTTCTAACAAGTATGCAAGCGCGAAAGTGACGAGTAGCACGATAAATAGATAAAACGGTACCATCATAAGCCACCAGAACACTATTTTAAAACTACTCAACAATCTTCACTTGAACATTCCATTCCTGTGACATGTCAGTGAATTCAACGTCTGATAAATATAATGGCGCTCTTTTACTTTCTGTTACATTAAATTTCAATATGAGAAGGCTTGAACTATGCGCCTGATTGTGTGATAACATGTATAAAATTCCACTTGTATCTAATTATACCATTAGTATGCAATACTCGACTATAAATGAACACTTTAATAATAATAGATCGATTCATAATTTAATAAGGTACGATGCGCATGGAATGCTTTCTACCGCAAGCATTTTTTGTCAAATTAAGTTTTTACTTGGTTATTGGTTTTGTTCTTAAATTTTTTCGGAACTATGAATATCAATAAAAATGTATTTTTTATTTATTTTTTTATTTTATTTTTGTTTATTTGGTACACCAAACAGACATCGTACAATAAGGATTTAACAAGTAAGCATCAAATGGTATATATGCTAGCACGAGATCCAAAGTAAGTGTACACAACATGAGTTACAAATAAGCGCAAAAATAACTAATTTCCATAAGGTCAGTAATACATAGTAGGCATGTGCGTACAGTCACCTCTAACAATATGTGTTCGTACAAATTCAGAAACGTCTGTATAAGGTATTAGAACAGAACCCCTAACATACTTCTATTAGAGCCGACCGCACACATCACATTGTGTAACACAGTCAGGTTACTATTAAGACAAAAAGTATCAACATCTGGTAAAAAAAAGCATAGTTGAATGAGACTAACGTTAAGCTACTAGAAATCAAATTTAACTCTAGATTGCGATAGACTTGTTTTGCTTTAAACATGGTGCTCTGATTATTGGTAAATAGGCATAATTTTAAAATTTCATTTATAAACTAGTTCAATGTGCGGCAGTGGACGACCGTCGGCTGATGATGATGATGATGAACCCTCTGATGGAAAATTTGTTAAAAGTCAAATCGTAAATTTTGAATATCTGTTTTTGTCACACTTAACCTTCGTTGAAGTGACAGAGATAAATCATGAATATTGGATGTCATATACCAAAGTAAAAACGACCAAGATCACCAACGTCCGAGGTGGGAATCGAACCCACGTGCTCAGCTTTCGCGGCTGATGCCTGCTATGCTATTCTCTTATTGACACATTCGACGCTGCGTTCGTCAACGAGCTCGATGTCGAGACAGCCTTGTCTAAAATCCTAGCTGTTTGATTTGACATTAGGAATCGAGGCTGTGAGCGAGGTTGTGGGCGAGTTCGTCGCTGTTTTTCGTTAGAGAATACGAAGTTCATACATTAAACGTCAAACTTTCGACGCAATGTAGTTCCAGCTCACGCCGCATTCGTCGCCGAGCACTAGTGTCGTTTAAAGTACATTAGTGAATACCATTTTTAGGCTCGACGCTGCCGCAGCACTGACACAGCGCTGACAGCAAGGCGGTTTCCTTAGTGAATAACACTGCTGCACCGCTCGGCCACTTGGTCTTACAACAATACAATTACTTTTTGACAGAGGTAAATTCCCATTAAAACATGGGTACATTTACGAGTTCGCAATAGATTTACTATTTCCATGTGATTAAGACGATTTATTGCATCTTCCCTTTGACCGGTTGTAACAGCACTGATCTCACCAAAAGCGCGTTAGCAATTGATAGCTAAGCTATAAAAACGAACAAAAGATAATAGGGATCCCTTAAGGAAAGATACATTCGTAATTGACCGCTTAGCTAGTAACTAGCGAGGTACAACAAATATCGCCGTGCGTGGAGCGATTATCTCTTGTTTGTTTTTTATAGTCGAGCTATCAATCGCTAATTCGTATTTGTTGGGACCAAGCTGTTACAGACAAGTGCAAAAATATGTATCGAAAGAATCCTCTTATAAATAAATAAGTTACGACGTTCTTATTACACAGAATTAACCTTTTAACCGCCAGGTATTTTTCATGGAGCGTGCCCGTATCGCCACCAATACAAAATTACACCACGTAGATCAGCTATGCTATTCTCTTATTCACACATTCGACGCTGCGTTCGTCAACGAGCTCGACGTCGAGACAGCCTTGTCTAAAATCCTAGCTGTTTTATTTGACATTAGGAATCGAGGCTGTGAGCGAGGTTGTGGGCGAGTTCGTCGCTGTTTTTCGTTAGAGAATACGAAGTTCGTACATTAAACGTCAAACTCTCGACGCAGTGTAGTTCCAGCTCACGCCGCATTAGTGTCGTTTAAAGTACATTAGTGAATACCATTTTTAGGCTCGACGCTGCCGCAGCGCTGTCACAGCGCTGACAGCAAGGCGGTTTCCTTAGTGAATAACACTGCAGAGCTTGGGCGACGTGAGCTTGACATTGTCTGTCTGATATATCAGACTACGGCGGTTAAAAGGTTAAAGTGCATTGGGACATATTTTTGAGCATTTTAACCTTATTTTGCCTTTGCCTGTACAACCGATCAAAAGGGTGTAAATAGCGCTCCGATACGACGCTCTGAGTGTGTATCGTACTGAACAGTGCAAGATGCTATCAGTGCCCCGCGCACGTAGCACGCATAGCTGTGCGCATACCGTCAGGGCTGTCAGTCTGTTGATTTGGTTACAGTTACTTTTAATGAAACATTGAAACGATTATGCTGAAATTTTTGTCCCTATTCATAAACTCTCTGAAGAACTGTTCGACATGATGCCAACGTCCACTTTTCATCATCGCACCGCTCGCCACCGACTGGGCGCTCATCCTCACACCTTGCAACCTAAATGGTCGTGCACCGTGCGGTTTCAGAGGAACTTCCTCCCGCGGACGGTCCGTCTGTGGAATGAGCTCCCTGCCGAGGTTTTCCCGATGGACTACAGTATGGGGTTCTTCAAAAGAGGAGTGTACAAGTTCTTAATGGGTCGGCAACGCGCATGTGACACCCCTGGGGGTTGCAGGCGCCCATAGGCTACGGTGACTGCTTTCCATCAGGCGGGCCGTATGCTTGTTTGCCACCGACGTGGTATTAAAAAAAACTCATCAATTTGCGTATTTGATCGGTTACGTTACGAGTATTTGACAATAACTATATCAATTGGTTTAGGTAATTAATTACCATTTTTTATTTTCCTCGCTATCGTTTTTGTGTTACACACGGGTGCAAAAAATATTTTTAGTACAGATGGTGTACTTTTTAGAAGTGGGTAATTTTACGTCTGGTCCATAACTTCGGAGGGCCATCTGTACTAAAAAACGTCGTACGAGACACGTGCAAAAACGAAATTTGTAACTCGTGTCGATTTAAAACATCGCCATTCGTTTCGCATTTGTGTCGTAATGTACTATTACTTCTCGTATGTCTCCCTACGCTCAAGATTCTATCTTAGAGCCATTGAGGACGTGGGTTCCATTCCCACCTCGAATGTTGGTGAACTTTTCTGTCTCTCTTTTCTTTTGTAAATATATGACAATAGGACATAATCTAGTAGTACTTACAAATTGCTATAGTTTTTGCGCATGCGATTGGACAACCCTACTGTTTATCCATATAGAGGAAACAGTTAGTTCCGCGCTTCCGAGTGAGGTGATTAGACAATCGTTCGGTGCCGGTGCCGGGTGAAATCGCCGCCATTTTGACAGTTTGACAGGTGTGTTTTGTTTGACAGTTGTCACGAAAATGTGAACTTGATATGTCTACCCTGCTACGCATAAGTAATTGCAATAACTATTTTTTTTAATGCCAACTAACCTGTATCTCTATTTGTGAGGGTTTGCGGAAATGCCCCACTTTGTCACTTACCTTAAGAAAATAATTAGCTTGTACCTTTATACGAATTATGTGTCTAAGCGCTTTTATGGCAAGTGACAGAGTGGGACTTTTTGTCTAAACCGCTTACAGGTGTAGAATAATAAAGGTGCGACCGCATCAATACTCAAAAAAAACGGCGACGCTACGGAATCGCAGTGACGCATCGTATCCGTGACGGTTTTCCCGCATGCCCCATAGACGGCTGCTCAAAAACGGTCACGTTGCGGAATCGCGGTCATGTCGTCATGTCATAAATGTCAGGTGTCACGGACACATTTCGTTGGCTATTCTCGATAATTATCCACTTAGGTACAATTTTCATTTTCAACGCTGCATCATTGCGTATTTTAAGCAGCGATGTGGGGAACGTTACGGATAGGATGCGTCATTGTGATTCCGTACTGTCACCGTTTTTTGAGCAGCGGTCTGGGGAGCATGCGGCAAAAACATTACTTATACGATGCGTCACTGCGATTCCGTACCTACCGTCGCCATTTTTTGAGCATTGGTGAGGTCGCACCTTAAAGTAAACAATAGATGGACATTCTCAAAATTTATTATAGCATTATGCTCCTAAGCATAAATGCTATAACTAAGAATAATCTGAGCCAGATGTGAAGGATTTGTGTCTGATTAACCATAAACGCACATAGGAGTTATGGACGTGGTAACTTTCACATAATTTTACATCTTATCGCGTGGTAAGTGCAAAATTATTCAACTATGTTATCAGTAACCACAACTATGTGTTTAAGATTCTAATCAAAATAATGTACCAGCATAAGTAAAGTATGAAATGTCACGTGATCAATCATATTAACGTTCTAGAAATGGTTAAGTAGACTTTCTCTTCCACTGCCCTATTCTAGGTTTCGCACATTTATGTGAAGAAATGCCAAGCGTTGCGGGATTTCTGTTTCGAGTTTAAAACCCTTATTAGTAATTCAGCCTGTATCTGAGACCATATATAATATAACATGGACGTCTAACGCCAGCTCAAAAATGCCCCCAAAACCAATTGTTCAATTGTGCCAAGATGGGCAGGACATAGAGGTAGGACGGACGTAGACCGCGCAACATCTTTGACAAACGTTTATAGAATATAGCCAATCAAAACTTTGATGGACCAATCACAACTATGGCGGTTTATGTTTTTATAGGTTGATATTAAAATTCATTACCGTGATGCATTGAACGGGGGATGACACTTGTCAACCAAAATTCAGGACCATTTTTGAAAGGCAATTTAGTATGGCGTGAGGGTTCCATGTTTTATTTGTTCGTAGGCCTGTATGTAGTCTCATAGAAAAAACCTAAAGACGTACAGGAACCAATTGAAACCCTAGAGCCAATCGGGAATTATATCAAAGTTAGTCTATAAATCAAATTGTAAGAAATCTCTTACTAGTGGTCATTGTGAACTGGTTCTAAAGTGGCCTAGTCTAGCCTATTGGTTGAGGTACCAACCTTTTTTAATTATTTTAATGGAAACCTAACCTGCTAGACTCCATTGTTACAAGGCCCCCGTAACAGGGATGAATTAAACGAATGCTTAACGTGTGATCGGTACATTGCTTGACATACGGTAAATCGCCGGTACCTATACTCTGTTTGGTTTAGTGTTTAAAAAAAGGTAAACAATGTTGCAGTATCTTTTCATTGAAAACTACGAGTAGAAAATAAGTTTTAGTAAATATACATAATTATAACTAGGAAATATAATTCTTTTCATTGTTTTTAATTCATTAAGTAGGTACCTAGTTTGGATTTTTATATGCATTTTTCAATAAAAAGATACTGCAAGATTGTTTACCTTTTTTTAAAAACCAAACCAAACAGAGTATAACTGCCCCCCACATACTAAAAATGAACTCTACTAATTAGAATTCACTTTGTGTTTTTTTAAAGCAGAGCCGCAACCCCTAATAAGCTTCTAACTGCCAATTCTGCCAACTTAAATAGAAAATTTCTTCTTTTAGCAGGAAATTGGCCTCTCCGACAGCCGCGAAGAGCTAGACTCGAGAGAAGCTAGCAGCTCGAGATTGGAGTCCAGTTTGAGTCTCTCTCATCGAGCGCATTCCACGTCCTGCCTCGAACTGAGAGACGCACTGCCACCTCGAGCCAGGTAATTAATTCTAGCAGCAAATAGTGCAGCCGATTAGCCGTGAACACTCGAGAGAAGCTAGCAGCTCGAGATTGGAGTCGAGTTTGAGTCTCTCTCATCCAGCGCATTCCACGTCCTGCCTCGAATTGAGGGACGCGTTGCCTCATCGATCCAGGTAATTAATTCTAACAGTAACTAGGACATACGATTAGCCGTGAACACTCGAGAGATGCTAGCAGCTCGAGATTGGAGTCGAGTTTGAGTCTCGCTCATCGAGCGCATTCCACGTTTTTCCTTGAACTGAGAGACGCGTAGTCTCCTCGGTAATTACTTCTAGCAAGAAATGGTCAAAGTCAAAGATTTTTATTTGCTGACTGCTGTCAGTCTGGCAGCGTAGCAGAGTATTCTAGATTACAAAGTACACATAGGCATTCATGTAATCGGGCTACATTTTGCCTTACTCTACTTTTACCTTTTACATTACTCTACTCTACCTTTTGCCCGAAAGACTTTAGAGAAGCTAGCAGCTCGAGATTGGAATCGACTTTTAGTCTCTCATCGAGCGCTGTATTTTTATCAAACTTTGAATTTCAAATGCCGTTATCGTACTAATTGTTTCTTACGGCTTACATTGGTCAGGTCAGCGCATATCATCGAAGATAGTGCAATACCGCGTAACTAACAAATTCAATTAGGATCAATTTGAGTGTCAATAGTTTGATATTTGAACTCTATCTGTTGTAGCTACGCGATATTGCACTATCCCCGACGATATCAATAATTACTTTTCAGTGCAGTATGCTTAGTATACATCTGCAAAGAGGTAATGCAAAGTATTGTCAAATCCCCTTATAAACGTCTCCCAACTTAGCAAACCGCTAAGTATTGTTTGTCCCTTTCGCTCTTATAGACATATTGATAAGACAAAAAGGGACAAACAATACTTAACGGCTAAGTTAGGAGACGTTTATGAATAAGTGTGCAAGCTCCAAACCTTTCTTAAACACCAAAATATAAAATCGAGGTATTCATTAACTTTCCAGAGCCCAGCTCCCGCAATACCGACCCGCGCCCGACTACGAAACTGCCGTCCAACAGAAATACCAGCAACAACGAGCTGAGGCACAACTCCGTTACCAAAGCCACCCCGTCAAACCACTAGCCTACGGCTCCCACCCGGACATCCACCGCGTCTACCCCGACGTCACTCGACACACCAACCAATCAGCTACCGACGATTACCTATACGGACTCAAATACATGAATAACTACCCTATTGCCGTACATGATGTCAAACCTATGCACTATGTTAACGTATACAAACCACCCCCTCCCTATCCTTCTGGTCTTGCTTCTAATTCAACACCGGATTTGGCTGTCGCTAGTCAAGCCTTAAACTATCATAGAGGTTATATAAACTCCCATGTTTCAGGCTCTAGTCCTGATTTAGTTTCAACTAGAACTGCTTTAAATAGATTAGGATATATACCTAATCCTAATGTCGTTAATTATAGACCTAATGTAATGCCGCATGGAACTTACAATAACCTTAATTCGGTGTTAAATCACAATCCACATCACATGATCGATCAGCATATTTCAGATAATATACAGAAAGTTTACGATGAGAGAGGGAATATTATGTATTCTATGCCGATGCATAGATTGAATTATCAAAGGCATTTAGTGCTACCACAACAGCAGATAGCGTCAGGGAAGCTAAGTGATACACAAGAACCGATTTACGAAAACGTCCCTTTGCCATGGCAAGATAAAGTCACTATGAGAGACAGAGCGCAAAGTCTAACAACAACAGACGAAATAAATCGACTAAATGAACGAAACGGTAGCCACCCGACTATAAACAAATATGGCAACCATTCTAAACCTCTAAACGTCCCTTACCAAATAAAAATCGAACCTGACAGCCATTACGTAAACGCACAAATCATAAAAGGAGTTCGCGAATCAAGCGTCCCAAAAGACTTGAACATATCAAACCGCTCCATAAACAAAGACGAATTCGAAACCGTCGCTCTATCCATCGACAAGATGTCTCTAAAAGACGATAATAACTACGACGAAACCCCTTACCAAAGTCTTTCAACTCACCGAGTTTCTAACAACACGATAAGCAAAACGAGTGACAACGTGACAAGTATAAGCGTGCCCGATATCCGCATCAACGATTCAGCTTTATCGAGTTCTGTGATGAACTCGACTTATAGCAGTGAGATTGACGGGTCGAAAAGCAGTGTTAGCGTGAATGTTACTAATAACAGTATTAGTAACGTTAGTAGTAAGGAAAAGAAACGGCGGCGATGGGGGGTGTTCATGGGTAGGAAGGAGGTGAAAAGTGCGACGCTGGGGAGGGATAGAGCGAAACCTCAGCCGCAGCCGGCGAATAAGCATCGCTGGTCGACAGGCTTGCCGAAGTTTCAGCCGCTACCGCCCAGTATTACCAAAGAAACTATGGTTAGTATTAATATACACAATTGGGTATTTTCTTGAAGGCTTAACTCTAAAATGACCTTGACAAAGATTTATTCAAATTTGAAGTCTAACTTAGCGTTAATAGAGTCAAGAATAAAATAAAATACATGATGCATGTCGCTGGCTGTGTGACCCAACCTCGTATAATGGCTTACGAGGCTGTGTCATAAAAATATAATTCTGTACAAAATACATCCATTTCATATACTAGGTTGAGTCAAACACCCTGGACATACGAGGTTGAGTTACACAACCATCGATATAATGATGTGTATATTATACACATCACTATGCATTTAAGGGTTAGTCTTTGATCCTAAAGAGAAACGTTTTTCAAATCTGAGTACGTTGTAAAGAAAATTAATTGATTATTTTTTTTAACATGATTTAAAAACCTTAAATCTGAGGGAAAAAAATCAACAAATTAAAATAAATGGGAAAAAAATTAATCATTAAAATTTGCGTTCACGAATTTACAGTCAAGTGCAAAAATATGTATGGAAAGAATGTTGCGGAGTATTAAAAGTGCACTGGAACATATTTTTGACCACTTTTTTTCTTTTGACTGTACAACAAACGCCAATAATTATAAATAAAAGTGCACTCTCAATACAGATCTTTATTTAGTCAAACAAGAAAAATAATCAAATGTTAGTAGTCAATGCATTAGGTATAGTAGCTGATTCGACATTGTCTCAACGATCGTTAAAATCAACATCGACAAACAAGAAAATACCCATAATTCACATTAAACAGTGATCTGTTATAATTATACCTAGATATTTTTCTAGCTTGAACGAGAGATTGACTAAATCAAAAATCGAAATTACTGTTATTTTAAAGACAAACGGGTCTTAATCGCGTAAACTTACGTTTAATTATATCCTGACGTTTCGGGCATGACGTTACACCCGTCTGTTGAGTCTGCCTGCGACCACGGGTGTAACGTCATGCCCGAAACGTCAGGATATAATTAAACGTAAGTTTACGCGATTAAGACCCGTTTGTCTTTAAAATATGAGTGATAATCGTGAAAGTTTAAATCGAAATTACTGTTATCGATGAATACACCCTATTCTTATAAAGATGCTAACTTCGTAAAATCATAACCAACCAAGAAATACAGGACCCATCTACGCTTTACTTTTAAATATCTAATACTTCATATGAATTATTGCCTTTGGCGTTAGAGTATTTCTTATTAGTCTTTGTTTTTTAATAGGCACAAAATATAAAGTATGAAAAAAATATCGTTTTGAATATGATTTGCATTCTTGTAGTTAATCTCTAAGTTACTGCGCATTATTTATTTATCGACTACAACAAGACTATATCGATAACAATAGGGATGATGACTGGCAAGTCAAATCAGCATCTTTTTTCGAACTGTCAAAACGATCACCACTATGGAATTTTATATGAAATACTCAAAAGTGACGTCACAATTTATTATTTTCAATTTATTAAATAGAAGTTCTGTACAAAAATTACTGCAATCTACATCTTAGTGATAATTTCTTCGTGTATTATGTCGTGCATAATGTTAAATAATTTATTTTAACTACAGTCATCATCCCAATTATGTCGATGTTAAATTTTGTCAATCTCTCGATCCTGCTAGAAAAATATCTAGGTACAGTTATAATGCATTTTAATTTTTCAGATGTTTTATGAACTTACCAGTTAATATTAATACTTTTTTCTAGTGCCAACTCCTAGAAAGAAAAATGTCAGACGACCAACTAGCGTTCGCCTTCGAGCAGATCCCGAAAGGCCGCTCCACGGGCGGTTCTGTCCGTACAGCGTTGTTACCCCAACACGCGGCTCTGAATGGACTCAACACGGACGACTTACCCTACGAGGATAATCGGGTCAAGTTGAGTCCCACGCCGGCGAACCCGCATGGGTATATTAACGCGTCGCACATCACTGTAAGTTTTTAGATTACTTTATCTATTACAAGACTGACATCGACATTTTTGTGAAAAACAGGTGACACTTTTTTTTCGGGCAAAAATGTTTGATCAAATTTACCCAATTTGTTTATCGAAAAATAGAGCTTATTTATAAAAGTGTTTGTGAGTACTTCCTTTAAATTTAACTCCTCTTACATTTGAGCATCTTTTACATCTAAGTGGGTTAGCGACTCAAAAATAAGTACATTTGCGGCTTACTACTCTAAAACGGAGACTCAATTGTATGAAAAATTCGTTACAATTTTCATTTATTAATTAATAAACATGAGACATGACATGACTCTAGATAAAATAGTACATTACGACATAAGTGCGAGAAACATGAAATTCAAAACGAGTGGCGATGTTTTAAATCGAAACGAGTTACGAATTTCCTTTTTGCGCGTGTCTCGTACGACGTTTTTTAGTACAGATGGCCCTCCGAAGTTTTGAACCTGACGTAAAATGATTCACTTCTCGCACTAGAGCCTAAAAATGGCACTATCTGTACTAAAAAGTAATATACTTTTTACAAAAAAAGGCTATTCTATTTTAGTGAATAGTTTTTTGACTCCGATTCCCTATAAGGTTGAGTATCTTTTATATGTGAGCGAGCTAGTGACTGTAAAATAAATTGGGGTGGAAATAATCCGAACAGCGTTGTTACCCCAACACGCGGCGCTGAACGGACTCAACACGGACGATTTACCCTACGAGGATAATCGGGTCAAGTTGAGTCCTACGCCGGCGAACCCGCATGGGTATATTAACGCGTCGCATATCACTGTAAGTTTTTAGATACTTTATCTATTACAAGACTGACATTGCCTTTTTTTTTTAAACAGGTGAGACTTTATTATTTTTCGGACAAAAATGTTGGATCAAATTTACCCAATTTGTTTATTAAAAAAAAGTGTTTATTTACAAAAAGTTTTTGTGAGTTCTTCCTTTATATATAAGCGAGTTAGTGACTATAATAATCTGAGCAAAAATTTTAAAACAAGATGATGAAGATATACAACAGGATGTAGATAAATTTGTGTGTGTGAGACTGTACATAATTAGGCATTAAAACACTCGTGTGATGTTATTATGAAACGAGCCGCCAGGTCAAACCTCGGTGTTTAATGCCTCTTATTATGCGCCAGTCACATAAATAGCTAATATTTGATATAATTATAATATTTGATTAATATTTATTCGTATTCTATTGGATAGCATCTAAAGATTATTAGTAAAAAGAGTGCTCGAAAAGGATCTTAAATAATAATCAATTACACAAGAAAACGCACGTCTGTTTTTTTTTTCAAAAGCACTGAGGGCCTACTTTGAACCACGATTGACGTGTCCCACTTATGAACGAATTTACAAGTGCCATTTCCAAGCAAATTCAAATTCAAAAGTTTATTCATAAAATAAATTTTTACATGTCAGTACAGTCGATATTATAAAGGTAACAACAAAGGTACACTATATTTAATTCCGTCTTATGCTAAGACATAAGGTTAGAAAAAAATTAATCACAATACATAATTTCAATTTAATTAGTTAGGTAGTAGGTAAGTACATTCGTGTATTGGGCAAGGCTGGGGAAGCGAAACCAGTTTATTCAAAAGTAGCCGAGATATTTGTAGGTAATTGATACAATGCTACTCAGGTACTGTAAAACTCGTCAATACGCCAATTTATTCTTGAGGTTTTTGTTGAAACCATTGTCACTTGTGTTTTGTTTGAATGAAGCAATACGTCAATCGTTGTTTCAGCTCTTTGGTATACTCTTGGGTCGTCTCGTTCGTTTTTCGTCACGTTCCTAAATTTGTCCGATTCTGCTTTCGTCACCCATTCTTTGTTCGTCACGGTCGTCAATAGTCTTTCTCATCTTCGGTCAAATTTGTTGTTCATCTTTGTCTTAATCCATCTCGTTCTTAACTCGTCATAATTTTCTTTTGGTATGTTCGCTGTTGAATCTATGTTTTTCGTATATTTTCATAGTCTTAAGTCGGTACCAACTTAGAATATGACCAAATACGAAATGACAAAAAACGATTGAGTCAAAATAAGAAAAAGTTCAACAACTTATTATGGTCAAAGACGACAATGACTGCAGACTAACTTGACGAATGAAGAATGGGTGACGAAAGTAGAATCTGACAAATTTAGGAATGTGACGAAAAACAAATGAGTCAGCCCAAGAGTATACCAGCTCTTTATGTCAGGGTATTATTTCCAGATGACAGTAGGCAGCACGCAACGCTTCTACGTGGTAGCGAAGGTGGACCACAACGTTCCGGCGGCCATGTTTTGGGAGTGCGCGTGGCAGGTACATTTTCACAATTTCCCATGTCATCCGCATGGTGACGGCAGTAAGAATACATTTGTCACCACCCCAAGAAGACACATTCGTCTGCCTGTGGGTGTCGTAAGAGCCGACTAAGGGATTGAAGTGGTGTCACTGACCATTCTTTGATATATCAACTTTCAGATTGCCACTATTTTATCCGGTAACGGAGCATTCCATGAAAACATCTACTTTTTGTCGCTTACGACTCACTATGGTAGCTACCCTAATAAAATATGCTAGCTGTTAGGAAACACTGTCAATCTTAAAGCCTTGAAATGTTATTATTATGCCGTAACTCAGCTTACTAATTTAATTTTTCAAAAGTATCGAAGAGACAGTGTCGCTTACAACATGTTTTCTTGGAATGCTCCTAACGCAGGTGACAAATTGACAATTTCATCAAGTTTGCTAGAAAAAATGCTTATAAACTGTACATTCGTTAGGCCTCACAAAAGTTCACGTCGATACATTTAGGTCCCAACGGTTC
Source organism: Thaumatotibia leucotreta (assembly GCA_025490895.1). Taxonomy (NCBI): domain Eukaryota; kingdom Metazoa; phylum Arthropoda; class Insecta; order Lepidoptera; family Tortricidae; genus Thaumatotibia; species Thaumatotibia leucotreta. Next base: position 20,020 of record JALPQI010010439.1, read on the forward strand.
TTCGTTATAAATATGTGTATAGTATTAATTGACGTACATTTGTAAGTTCATGAAAAGTAACGCAGGAGACAGAAAATATGTCGATGTAAATGTTGGACCATAAGATTGATGATGGGCAGCAGCGTCATCTTAATGGACACATTATTGCGATCGCCAATCCGCTTGCCCGGCGTGGTGATTATTGGCATTTACCTCCTAACGCATCTATACGCATAGTTAGTAGGAAAAGTCTGCAGGACCGATCAAAAGTTTAAGTTCACTCCATGATTTCGATATAAAATAAATTTTCGGGCGATATTTTTTTCAGTGTTAACAACAAAATGTTTTTTTTACCGATATCTTGCTGATTCAAGAGCTATTTAATATTAATTTCCCATAAAATGTGAACAATTTTATACATCGGATCCGATAATAATGCATAAGAAAGTGAAGATGTAAGATTTTCCGAACTGTTCGAAAGGAACGGTTAATTAAAAAGGAATAGTATTTTCTTCGGTTACCGCGAGGATTACACATGAAATAAAACTATGAAAACGGATAAACTCGCGTAGGTATATTAACTAATTTTAACTTCATTCCGACGTTTCGAACACATTACAGGGTTCGTGGTCCGCGGATGAACGTCGGAATGAAGTTAAAATTAGTTAATATACGCGAGTTTATCCGTTTTCATAGTTTTATTTCATAAAAAGGAATAGCTCAATAATCAGCCACATATTAGTTGAAAACAAGTGTCGACTTAAATGCTGGGAAAATTAGTCGTTTACGTATCAAAATCGTGGTGCGACCATACATTTTTGACAGATACTATACGTCCAACAGTGGACTGAGATGATGATGATTATTTCCAGGTGGGCAGTAGATTACTAGCCCGAGTTGGCGCCGAGCGGCCACATTACTTACCCCCTGAAGACTGCACGGCCGATATCGGCAAGGTGAGAATTACTTCACATCACTATTATAGTATACAAATAGTCACTTCTTGCTTTTTTTGTTATTTTCAACTATACAGGGAGGGTGGCTAAAAAATATGTGCATTCCCGCTACTAGAACTAGTAGCTTCTGAAATTTGAACTTATTTTTAAAAATATCTCTTAAGGAGAATCCCACAATGTCGTAACGTAACAGATGTGCTTATCATAGAAAAAATCAACTACGAAAGGGATTCGAACCCGCTTCCTCTGGATTGCCGGTCCAACGTGCTTCCAATTACACCAGACGACCTTCCGTCGATCACAGCGAATTTAGTCAATGGTATTGTGAAGCTAATCACTAGCGACATCTGTACTTAATGTTTCGAAGGTACGACAACCTTAAGCCACTCCAAGACGTCTACTACAATCGTCCAAAAACTCGACAACTTTCCGTTGCGTTGAATTTGCTATAGAGGGCGCTGTAATCAATTCATGATTAGAAAATATCAATTTGTTTTTAATTAAACACAGGTACCCACTGGTAGTGGGTAGTTGTAGTAGCATTTAGTATCTAGGTACTTATTAAAAAAAAACCCTTCTGTAACTTCTAAAAACCTAGATTAGCTAAGATTTTGAGACCCAGGCAACGGAAATGCACAATTTTTTTTTGGCCACTTTGTATATTGAGAAAGAATACTATTTCGTTGACCACATTTTACCTTTTAGCCGCCACGTCAAAAAATAAACAGCGCGCCAATTACAAAAGTAATACCGTTGCTTTGTCATTCATTCGTTCACTACATTTTTTGCAATTTGGGTGTGTGTGTAATCATCAAACCCCGGATGACGGGAGCAAAAATGCGTTTGTCACTAGTGCTTAGTTAAATATCGACTATTCTATCGACATCCATACCAACATTTTATGAATTAGAAATGTATTGATCAACAGTAATTTAAGCAACCGTACGTAATCAGAGGCATTGCGATCTAAAATTGATAAACAATAATATGTCAATAATACCTAGTACCATAGGACAATTACAAAACCGAAATTAAAGCCTAAAAAGCAGCTTAAATGTCGTTCAGAATTGCAAAGTGCACTTGTTAAGATTACTTTTACATCCTCAAGGCGAAATTATTCACAAAAAATATCATAATGTGTTGACTAAAAAAATTGGTGAATTAATATTAAAAATCTTTATTATTTTTCGATATCTGGAAAAGAAGTGGAACTACTAGGGTATAGTCCGTGGGCTAGTCGGCCTGAAATTAGAAAACGGTATAATTTGGGGGTACCAAGTGTCCTTTTTACAGTAGTTAGACATATTCATAAGGATGTTAAAAAAGTATGATAGACATCTCAAAGTGGTAGCTAATAGGCATACGGGCTATTTCAAGATTTCCGTTGTATGACAGGTATGGTTAAAATTAGGAGGTACACATTTTCCTTTTCACGGCTGTTAGGTAAGCTTATAAAAACGTCAAAAATGCAAGATTGCCATTTATAACTGCTACCTAACAAAAATGGGGGCCAATCAAAGATGGTGGATCTCAAGTTTTACAAAATCAAGTATATCTCGAGAACTATTAAATATATCTAATTACTCTCTTGAACAAAATTAAAGGCATATCTGTAAGCTTCATATTTTGCATATACACCATATTGCTAAAACCAACCAATAATTAATTATGACCAAATTTATGAAAATTTCGTGATTTTCATTTTTTTTGTGTCGTGTTTTTACATAGTAGTCATGACGCTAGAATTTTTTTTTTTTTAAAGATAGTGTATTTAATAAGCTTTAATTTGATGTATATAACTTGTTGGCGGTATTAAAACAAAAGACCCATAAAAAATATTTAAATGAATTGTAGTCATAATCCACCGTATACTTAGTGATTTAAGAGGCGATGGAAGTGCCACTCGTAAATAATAGTGCTTATTTCAAATAACCAAGATTGAAAAATATAAAAAAATCGCATCTTAAATCACAAAGTATACGGTGGATTATGACTACAATTAATTAAAATATTTTTTAAAGGTCATTTTTTTAATACCGCCAACAAGTTATATACATCAAATTAAAGCTTATTAAATACACTATCTTTAAAAAAATATTTAATTTTTCTAGCGTCATGACTACTATGTAAAAACACGACACAAAAAAAATGAAAATCACGAAATTTTCATAAATTTGGTCATAATTAATTATTGGTTGGTTTTAGCAATATGGTGTATATGCAAAATATGAAGCTTACAGATATGCCTTTAATTTTGTTCAAGAGAGTAATTAGATATATTTAATAGTTCTCGAGATATACTTGATTTTGTAAAACTTGAGATCCACCATCTTTGATTGGCCCCCATTTTTGTTAGGTAGCACTTATAAATGGCAATCTTGCATTTTTGACGTTTTTATAAGCTTACCTAACAGCCGTGAAAAGGAAAATGTGTACCTCCTAATTGTAACCATACCTGTCATACAACGGAAATCTTGAAATAACCCGTATGCTTATTAGCTACCACTTTGAGATGTCTATCATACTTTTTTAACATCCTTATGAATATGTCTAACTACTGTAAAAAGGACACTTGGTACCCCCAAATTATACTGTTTTCTAATTTCAGACCGACTAGCCCACGGACTAGTAACATAATTAGCATAATCTATAAATTTCAAATTAAAATATCGTTCATATGAATGTCGATAGAATAGTCGATATTTAACTAAGCACTAGTGACAAACGCATTTTTGCTCCCGTCATCCGGGGTTTGGTAATCATTCACCTCATAGTCCGTAATAAAACTATAAAACGAAACGATATAATTAAACGTAAGTTTACGCGATTAAGACCCGTTTGTCTTTAAAATATGAGTGATAATCGTGAAAGTTTAAATCAATAAACTATTACATATATCTAATTACTCTCTTGAACAAAATTAAAGGCATATCTGTAAGCTTCATATTTTGCATATACACCATAGGGCTTGTGCATAAATCACGCGAGGTCCTATAGGGGGGGAGGGGGTCCAAGAAAACATCACGAAAGATCACGGTAGGGGAGGGGGGGTACAAGGAGACCTCACGTGTATTTTTCTACGATGAACAAACTAAGAAATATTGTGAATTTCGGCTAGCGAACGTGAAAAGTTGAATGAGAAAAATACACGTGAGACTGCTTGGGGTGGGGGGGGGGGGGGGGGGGGCTAGCCAAGAAACTCACCAAACATCACCATGGGGGAGGGGGGGTCAAAAAGTAGCCAAAAAAACCTCACATGATTTATGCATGAGCCCATATTGCTAAAACCAACCAATAATTAATTATGTCCAAATTTATGAAAATTTCGTGATTTTGATTTTATTTGTGTCGTGTTTTTACATAGTAGTCATGACGCTAGAAGAATTTAATATTTTTTTAAAGATAGTGTATTTAATAAGCTTTAATTTGATGTATATAACTTGTTGGCGATATTAAAAAAAAGACCCATAAAAAATATTTAAATGAATTGTAGTCCTAACCTCCTGAGTCCCTGAGTCCGTTATAAAGGCCAAAATCATGCCATGTATAAAGACCGAGCGCTAAAAAATAAAGTTATGAATAAAGTCCCAGAGTCCGTTATAACGGCCAAAATCATGACATGTGTAAAGACCGAGCGCTAAAAACTAAAGTTATTCATAAACGCCGATTGTGCGTTATAAAGGCCTTAATGTTTCGCGCTTAAAATCAGGCGATAATGGCGTGAATTTGAGAATCAATGGCTGTTGTCCAATCAGAAATATATCTATCTCTATTTCGCAAAGGCTATTGCCCAGTGAAAAATAATATTCCGTTCAGTGCGACGTCAAAACTCCGGCTAGATGTCACATCGCGCAGGTAGAGGTGAGTTCAATCTTATTTTTTCGCTTAAATCTATTTGGTTTTGTCTGTCTTTTTATTTATTTAATGAGTACTTTACAAGTTTATTATAATGTAATTACTAGTTTTATTGTAAATATGATGTTTGAAGTACAATTAGGTGTTAAATTAATTTGACCTTTGTAAAGCCCTCTCGGACTTTGTTCATAGCATCATTAAGTTCTCACACTTGTTTAAAATGAGTTTTCCTTGAAATATGTAGATTAAAATTTCTTAATTGGTTATATAATATTACAGAAGGTTTATTACAATTGTTTTTAAAATACTTAAGTAAAGTTACTTTATGAGGACACTATTGTAATGTGAGAAGTAGACTGATTTAACTGCAACAGATTTGTATTGAATTAGATTTTAAAAGATAGATTTTAATGTTTTAATAACAGAACGGTTCTACGGTTTATGTTATTTTTTATCATTATAGGATTTTGACTATCCCTTATGTTTTATTTTATTTTTCAAAGATACACCTGATTTCATACAAAATGACACATATTCGCCACGTTTATTACATAATCTTAGTCACATAAAAGCCGAGAGGGCTTTATAACGCCCAAATAATTTAAAATAAAATTATGCTTAATGTATACCTCTTGGAGTATATAACCAACTTTGTTCCAACAAAAATCTGACAGACTCATTTTAAACCTTAAAATAAGCCACAGAAAGTTCAGGACTCAACACTGATAGTGTTATAAAGGACTCTCGGCTTTTATGCGAGCGTACTCGATTTTTACCCCGGACTTTACGCTGATAGTGTTATAAAGGACTCTCGGCTTTTATGCGAGTGTACTCATTTTTTAGCCAGGACTCAGGAGGCTAATCCACCGTATTCTTAGTTATTTAAGAGGCGATTTTTTTATATTTTTTAATCTTGGTTATTTGAAATAAGCACTATAATTTACGAGTGGCACTTCCATCGCCTCTTAAATCACTAAGTATACGGTGGATTATGACTACAATTCATTTAAATATTTTTTATGGGTCTTTTTTTTAATACCGCCAACAAGTTATATACATCGAATTAAAGCTTATTAAATACACTATCTTTAAAAAAATATTTAAGTTTTCTAGCGTTATGTTATGACTACTATGTAAAAACACGACACAAATAAAATCAAAATCACGAAATTTTCATAAATTTGGTCATAATTAATTATTGGTTGGTTTTAGCAATATGGTGTTTATGCAAAATATGAAGCTTACAGATATGCCTTTAATTTTGTTCAAGAGAGTAATTAGATATATTTAATAGTTCTCGAGATATACTTGATTTTGTAAAACTTGAGATCCACCATCTTTAATTGGCCCCCATTTTTGTTAGGTAGCACTTATAAATGGCAATCTTGCATTTTTGACGTTTTTATAAGCTTACCTAACAACCGTGAAAAGGAAAATTTGTACCTCCTAATTTTAACCATACCTGTATGCTTAGCACATGATTGGCGCGACAGTATCTCGCCGCGAGATAGTCTATCCGTCCCTCGTTTGTTAATATAGCCAGTGAAGGACGGGAGATCTATCTCGCGGCGACATACTGTCGCACCTATCATGTGCTAAGCCTGCTGTCATACAACGGAAATCTTGAAATAGCCCGTATGCCTATTAGCTACCACTTTGAGATGTCTATCATACTTTTTAAACATCCTTATGAATATGTCTAACTACTGTAAAAAGGACACTTGGTACCCCCAAATTATACCGTTTTCTAATTTCAGACCGACTAGCCCACGGACTATCAACTGTGGTGAAATTACCTCTCATCTTGTCTTATTAGTGGGCCCTTACGGATACACTACGACTCATTGGGAACTTTTGTGTAATTGCCGCCTGTTTCGCCTACCCCAGGGATTGTTCTATCAACTCAATATGTTTGAGGACGGACCCTAGCGGTAGCGTTTAGACCTCCTTCGGTTCCAGATAGCCCGTTCCGAAGTCTTTCATCCTTTGCCTGGCGAGGGCATTACATTCGCACATCAAGTGTTTCACTCTCTCCTCTTCCTCGCCACACATTCTACAGTCTGCTTTATTCTTTATTATTGGGCATTTTCGCGAGAAGAGATCCAAAAACTTATTTTTCTGAAACAGGTAAATTTTATGTTTTTCCTGCTCAGAATCACGAGCTCTTTCGATCCTACTAGAAGAAAAAAAGTGTCCCAAATTGTTATTTCTATTACGTAACCGTTTTTCAAACACTTTGTACAGCGGTTACAAAGTGGAGAGCATGTAAAATGTATGAAAAATGTGGGACCATTTTTTTCTTGTACTTTTTTCTCTTAGATTGAAAGAACTCGTTATTCTGAGTAGGAAAAACATTAAATTTACCTACCTTAAAAAAAATTTTTTTTTGGATCTCTTCTCGCGAAAATGCCCTATTATCAACAACCATGTAAAAAACAGCTTACGCCAAGACATTACATGTGCAATTATCTATAAGCTAACATAATTCTAGTAGTTTTAACATTGTATGTTAAAATAATGAAAAGGAAAAATTATAGGATACAGCAGGTAGGTATTAAAGTAATGGTTAATTTTTCGTCTAAGTTGTGTCCGTCTATCAGAAAAAATGTCGGCATTTTGAATCATAGCTAAAAAGTTATTAATTAGTTCTATAGCTCTGTGGGTGGGTGCGTTGGAAGTTTGATGGGTGCGGATGTGATATGGAATAGTAAGGAGGAAAGACCCATGCTGTCAGAAAGACCCATTTTGGCCAAAAGAGTTTTGACACCAAAGTGTCCCGTAAATATTATGAGTAAATTACAGTTACTACTTACATACAGATGTCTCTGTTATTACGATGTACGACTGTGATGTCAGATGTTATTACGTACAGATGTCGCTAGTGATTAGCTTCACAATATCATTGACGAAATTCGCTGTTATCGACGGAAGGTCGTCTGGTGTAATTAGAAGCACGTTGGACCGGCAATCAAAGTCAAAGTCAAAGTCAAATAATTCTTTATTCAAATTGGATTAGCAACAAACTCTTTTGAATCGTCTAGGTATTGAAACTACTTCCGGTTCGAACCCTACACCGCTGACCCAAGAAGAACCGGTAAGAAACTTGGCGGGAATTATTTTTTCAATCAATCATGGTACATCTTACAACTAACATGCATTAAAAAAAACATAAAATGGATTTTAAATAAATTGAAATAGGATAATAATAACAAGAGATGTCTTTTCTATAGTTCCATTTCTGATCCATCCATCCTCCATCACCATAGCCCATTAGTCTTTTCCATTCCTTCTCAATAGTCTCTATGCGCCTGCTGGGACCGGTTTACGGATATGTATTTGTGCCCGTGAATGGGTTGCAGCAGGTGTACAACACAGCAAATTTCTCCAAAGGGCCTCTACGTGTTGGATCTATATCCCCGCGCAAGCCTATCAAAAAACCGGGATTTGTAAGCCCGTGATCCTCAAGGAGATACAAACAAGAGATGTAAAGTCTCTAAAAATCCAGAGGAAGCGGGTTCGAATCCCGTGACAACCAGTCTTTCGCAGTTGATTTTTTCTATGGTAAGCACATCTGTTACGACATTGTGGGATTAAAAACAGCTTACGCCAAGACATTACATGTGCAATTATCTATAAGCTAACATAATTCTAGTAGTTTTAACATTTTATGTCTAAATAATGAAAACACCAGCTCAAAAATGCCCCCAAAATCAATTGTTCAATTGCGCCAAGATAGGCAGGACACAGCGCTTTTCTTAACACTGCGCATATTTCAGCGCAACATCTTTGACAAATGTTTTATAGAAGATAGCCAATCAAAAGTTTGATGGACCAATCACAACTATCTTTGAATGGCGGTTTAAGTTTTTATAGGTTGAATTCTAAATTCATTGCCGTGATGATTGACGAGGGGGTGACATTTGTCAACTAAAATTCAGGACCGTTTTTGAAAGGCAATTTACTATGGCGTGCGGCTTCCATGTTTTATTTGTTCGTAGGTTATGAGTAAATTTCCTCTACTACTGTTTATCTTGCAGTTCCAAGTGACCTCAATGCGAGAATCTGTGGCCTCCTGGGGGGGCTCTGTGCAACTCTTAGTCCGCTGTGGAGCCCGAGCCCGCACCGTATGGCACGTACATTACCGGCTGTGGCCCGACACCGGACCCGAACCGGAGCCCTTCCTCGGTGAGTGTCCACCGGCATACACAGGCGAGCACCGTGTGGCACACTACCGACTGTGGCCCGACACCCGAACCGGGGCCCTTCCTCGGTGAGTGTCTACCGGCATACACAGGCGAGCACCGTGTGGTACACTACCGACTGTGGCCCGACACCCGAACCGGGGCCCTTCCTCGGTGAGTGTCTACCGGCATACACAGGCGAGCACCGTGTGGTACACTACCGACTGTGGCCCGACACCCGAACCGGAGCCCTTCCTCGGTGAGTGTCTACCGGCATACACAGGCGAGCACCGTGTGGTACACTACCGACTGTGGCCCGACACCCGAACCGGGGCCCTTCCTCGGTGAGTGTCTACCGACATACACAGGCGAGCACCGTGTGGTACACTACCGACTGTGGCCCGACACCCGAACCGGGGCCCTTCCTCGGTGAGTGTCTACCGGCATACACAGGCGAGCATCGTGGTACACTACCGACTGTGGCCCGACACCCGAACCGGGACCCTTCCTCGGTGAGTGTCTACCGGCATACACAGGCGAGCACCGTGTGGTACACTACCGACTGTGGCCCGACACCCGAACCGGGGCCCTTCCTCGGTGAGTGTCTACCGGCATACACAGGCGAGCACCGTGTGGTACACTACCGACTGTGGCCCGACACCCGAACCGGGGCCCTTCCTCGGTGAGTGTCTACCGACATACACAGGCGAGCACCGTGTGGTACACTACCGACTGTGGCCCGACACCCGAACCGGGGCCCTTCCTCGGTGAGTGTCTACCGGCATACACAGGCGAGCATCGTGGTACACTACCGACTGTGGCCCGACACCCGAACCGGGACCCTTCCTCGGTGAGTGTCTACCGGCATACACAGGCGAGCACCGTGTGGTACACTACCGACTGTGGCCCGACACCCGAACCGGGGCCCTTCCTCGGTGAGTGTCTACCGGCATACACAGGCGAGCACCGTGTGGTACACTACCGACTGTGGCCCGACACCCGAACCGGGGCCCTTCCTCGGTGAGTGTCTACCGGCATACACAGGCGAGCACCGTGTGGCACACTACCGACTGTGGCCCGACACCCGAACCGGGGCCCTTCCTCGGTGAGTGTCTACCGGCATACACAGGCGAGCACCGTGTGGTACACTACCGACTGTGGCCCGACACCCGAACCGGGGCCCTTCCTCGGTGAGTGTCTACCGGCATACACAGGCGAGCACCGTGTGGTACACTACCGACTGTGGCCCGACACCCGAACCGGGGCCCTTCCTCGGTGAGTGTCTACCGGCATACACAGGCGAGCACCGTGTGGTACACTACCGACTGTGGCCCGACACCCGAACCGGGGCCCTTCCTCGGTGAGTGTCTACCGGCATACACAGGCGAGCACCGTGTGGTACACTACCGACTGTGGCCCGACACCGGACCCGAACCGGAGCCCTTCCTCGGTGAGTGTCTACCGGCAGATATACACAGGGTTAGAGCAGCGATCTCCGTATAAATACTCCGTAGAAACTGCTACCCATAATGGGTTAGGTTAGAACTGCGACCCATGTAGAAATAAATTGCTAGGTACCAGAAAAATAGGTTACGTTGGAACTAGGACCCCCATTAATATAAACTGATACCAGAAAAGTAGGTTAGGTTGGGTTAGAACTGCGACCCTTACTGATATAAACTGATACCAGAAAAGTAGATAAGGTTACGTTAGAACTGCGATCCTGCAAAAATTACTGCCGCCAGAAAAATAGGTTAGATTAGGTTAGAACTGTGACACCCATATAAATAAACTGGTACTAGAAAAATTTGCTAGACTAAAATATTTAAACTTACATGAATTATATTATTTCATTATTATGTAATTGTATTGTTATAGTAAACAATGTTATATGTAACGTAAATTATACAAAATGAAGTTATACATTATGATATTATAGATTTAGTAATTTATACGTTACAAAATTATACAAATTGAATTTATACGTCCTGAATAATATACCATTAGTTCGTATACGTTTCATTACTTACCCCATCCAGCGTGTCCCGGCGACCTTCGTAAGGTCGTCTGTCCACCTTGTGGGTGGACGTCCTACGCTGCGTTTGCCTAGCCGTGGTCTCCACTCGACCACTTTTCGACCCCATCGACCATCTGCTCTGCGTGCAATGTGGCCTGCCCATTGCCACTTCAGCTTGCTAATCCGGAGGGCTATGTCAGTACAGATGTAGTGAGAAATGACTTGCCTTCGGAAACGTTCGTCAACGTCATGCTGTTTCAGTCTATCCCACTGAGACTGACAGTAATAGCTGTCATGCTACTTCAGTCAGTCAGACTCGGTGACACTGCCTGAAACAGCATGTGTTTACGAACGTTTCCGAAGGCAAGTAATTTCTTACTACACCTGTAAGTTTAGTTCGCCTGCGAATCTCCTCATTTCTGATTCGATTTGTAATTATTTTTTTAGTACAGATGGTACCTTTTTTAGGCTCTAGTGCGAGAAGTGTATCATTTTACGTCAGGTCCAAAACTTCGGAGGGCCATCTGTACTAAAAAACGTCGTACGAGACACGTGCAAATACGAAATTCGTAACTCGTGTCGTTTTAAAACACTCCCTATCGGTTGTGTTTTAAAACATCGCCACTCGTTTCGAATTTCATGTTCTTCGCACTTGTGTCGTAATGTACTATTTTAACCGACTTCAATACAAACCGAGATGGTCCCGTTGGCACCAAGTGTGATGATGGGATCTTGGAGAAATCGTTTGAATTAGGTTTTTTATTTTATTTTTAACCCTTAAATGCATAGTGATGTATATATGCATCATGTACTTTCAACCCTATTGACAACATGTCAGAATTCAAATTTGAATAAATCTTTGTCAAGGTCATGTATTTAAGGGTTAATTTGGTTATTACAGAATTCCTAGCGGAAGTAAACGGACTTCGGCTAGCGTGTGAAACGGAATCCGACGCCCTCGGCGGCCACAACGCCCCACTGCTCATCAGCTCCACCAGCAGCGCCCGCGCCGGCACCGCCACCGCCGCCGCCTTGTTGTTACACATCGTGGACAGCAGCCAGGTCAGTGACCCCGGCCATCAGCTCTAGCGTTGTTTTTACACATCTTACCCCCTTAGGGCTCGTCCATAAATCACGCGAGGTTTTTTCGGCTACTTTTTGACCCCCCCCCCCCTGGTGATGTTTGGTGAGTTTCTTGGTTATCCCCCCCCCCTAGCAGTCTCACGTGTATTTTTTCCATTCAACTTTTAACGTTCGCTCGCCGAAAATCACAATATTTCTTAGTTTGTTCATCATTGAAAAATACACGTGAGGTCTCCTTATACCTAACGTGATCTTTCGTGATGTTTTCTTGGACCCCCTCCCCCCCTATAGGACCTCGCGTGATTTATGCACAAGCCCTTATCCCTAGTTGGTAGTGACCCTGCCTACGAAGCTGGAGGTTCCGGGTTCGAATCCTGGCGAGGGCATTATTTGTGTATTTATTTATCGCAAATATTTGTTCCTTTATCGTGGCTGTCTATGTATTTAAGTATCTATATGTATCTATCTATTATATATATCGTCGCCTGGTACCCACATCACAAGCCTTAATTGAGCTTACCGTGGGACTATGTCGATTTGTGTAAGATGTCCCAAGATATTTATTTATTACGTCATACATCATCAGGCTATCTCAGTCCACTGCTGGACGTAGGCTTCTATTAACTATGCGTATAGACGCATTAGGAGGTAAATGTCCATAATCGCCACGCTGAGCAAGCGGATTGGGGATCGCAGTAATGTGTCCACTATGATGACGCTGCTGCCCATCATCAATCTTCTATCAAAGAATGGTCAGTGACACTTCAATCCCTAAGTGGGCTCTTACCCGCGGGAAGACTTGGCTAGTAATGTATTCATACTGCCGTCACCACTTTTTCATTTTCACATAAAGTAATAGTAAAATATAATATTTCTCAAACATGCAATAAAATATTGTCTTTACGTTCCTTAAAATAGACTCGGAAGTATCGCTTTTACGGCGCAGTAACTCACTGGGATTAAAATGGAATTCCATAACACTTCTCAGGCCTAGGCCTGCAAAGTAACTTTTTTTTAATTTCGACAACATTGTCATTTTTTTTTTCTTTGTATGTTTGAGAAAAGCACTATACACGCCTCGGCGTGAAAACGGATTCCCGGCCTCGTTACCTATCCCGTATACAGTATGTATCACCTCGTAGAGCAAAGAAAGAAACCCGTGTTAATATTTAAATCATACTAAACAACTTTTACTATGGGGCCAAACTCAAATTCGCGAAAAAAAAATTAATCTCCCATACAACGTGTTCATGATCACGCAATCAAAATGTATGAAACTGTCAAATTTTTTTTCGTGAATTCGGGTTTGGCCCCATAGTAAAAGTTGTTTAGTATGATCTAAATGAATTTAAACATTAATGGGTTTCTTTGCTCTACGAGGTGATACATACTGTATACCAACTTGGCCGGAAATCCTCATTTTCCCGGCCTCTGACGTAATGTACTATTTCAGGAAGTAGACATCCCGCGCACGGTGGGCATGTTACACCAACAAAGAGCTAACCTCATCAGCAATGTGCAGCAATACAAATTCCTTCACCAATTACTGCTGCATTATCTCAAGCAATCACGACTCATTTGAGCAATTCTTTTTATTTTTGCCACTAAAATGAAATATGAAAATTTGGGTAAATTTTATACTATTTCTGCTCAGAATCACGAGCTGATTCCATTTCCGGCGAAAAAAAACTGTCCTAAAAATTTCATACACATTTCGAATATCCTCTTGCGTTACCGCCATAGAAGGTGTATGGAAAATAGTAACACAATAGGAAAAAAAAAATCACGGGACACTTTTTTTTCGACGGAAATGGAATCGGCTTGTGATTCTGAGTAGAAATAGTATAAAATTTACCTAAAATTTCATATTTCATTTTAGTGGCAAAAATAAAAAGAATTGCTCATTTAGACCATGTACACTATGGACTCATTTAGACCATGGAAACTATGGAATCATTTTGATCATGAGAACTATGGACTCATTTGGTTAGACCATGGGAGCTTTGGACTCATTTAGACCATGGAAACTATGGACTCATTTTGATCATGAGAACTGTGGACTCATTTGGTTAGACCATGGGAGCTTTGGACTCATTTAGACCATGGAAACTATGGACTCATTTTGATCATGAGAACTGTGGACTCATTTGGTTAGACCATGGGAGCTTTGGACTCATTTAGACCATGGAAACTATGGAATCATTTTGATCATGAGAACTATGGACTCATTTGGTTAGACCATGGGAGCTTTGGACTCATTTAGACCATGGAAACTATGGACTCATTTTGATCATGAGAACTGTGGACTCATTTGGTTAGACCATGGGAGCTTTGGACTAATTTAGACCATGGAAACTATGGACTCATTAGACCACAAGAACTAAGTACTCAATAAACATGGGAAACTGTGAATTTATGGACCATGGGACGTACAGACTAATTTAGAGCATGGAAACTATGAACTCAATTAGACCGTGTGACACTATGGACTCAATTAGACCATGAACTCAGTTAGCCCATGGGACCTATAGACTAATTTAGACTATGGAAAGTATGGACCCATTTAGACCTTTGGAACTAAGGACTCAATTAGACCAGGAAAACTGTGAATTCATAGACCATGGGACTTATAGACTAATTTAGACTACTAAAACTATGGTCTCCTTTAGACCATAGGAACTAAGGATTCAATTAGAATTAGACCAAGGAAACTGTAAACTCATTTAGACCATGGAAACAGTGGCCTAATATTATTGTCAGTCCCAGTCATCAGAATCTGCCAGATAAATATTAGCTGTCCTTATGTATTCTCACTTGATACGAGGACGGGACAAATAATATTAACCTTTTGTACACCAAGAACCACTAAAGTGGTCTTAAGTTGGCATGCATACCATGCCAGCAGCCACTAAAGTGGTCATCGAGTATGCTGTCAAAGTAACTGTTGCTGACAAATATGGTTAATTTTCGTTGTTCATTAGTACAGATACTGGCGTATAATTGTCACATTTTGATGCGAGAGGAAAAGCATTCAAAAGGTATACTAAGAATACTTTTATTTAGGGATGGAACTATTTTATCAATTCGCAGTTAATAGTATCTGTCACAATGACCCGAGTAAAGGAGTGATAATTTTAACCCTTTATCTCAAAAGCGACCACCCTATAGCGCTATCTTTTTGTATTTATTTTTTTTACAGAATTTTTCGTACTATAGAATGGCGTTGAGGCTTAACCCTTAATTTGGCAAATTTCAAAAAAATCGTGCGTTCTAGCCTCCTCGCCATTGTATAGAGCAGAAAATTCTGTCTTAAAAAAAAATACAAAAAGTGGGTCGAAGACCATGTTCATTGTGACGAACATTGCCAAATTAAGGGTTAAAACAACGATTTTTTCGAGTCTTGCCCGTTAAAGGGTTCTGACAGACACTTTTATCTGGCGATTGAAAATAGTGCCCAAGAAATGATTTGTACATTAACTGTTTGTATTTTATATTCGTAACGAGATTGTATACTATAATGAAATTGTTGTGCATATTTGATTGATAATTTTATAACGTTGTATGAATTGTTTTACTGTTGTATGAGAAGCGTGCAGTATTATATTGTTTGTATTATTAAGGGATTTTATATTGTGCCTTTTTAGGAGACACTATTATTATAATAATGACATCAAATTTCCCAATTTATTTTAAACAATAATAAAAACGTTATATTTGACATAAATCAACATAAATGCAATATTAAATGTAGGAGGCGTGTTGTGTTTATTGTATGTAAAAAAAGGTATTTAAAATGTAATTTCTAATGCCTTTTGACCCCCGTGGATTTTTAGCCCAATACAAAAATACACCACGCAGATTAGGGCTTGCATTTGAATGATTTGTTATCATAAAAACCAAATCAAATCTTTGTCTTATTTATCAGACTCCGCCGAGGTGAGCTGTACATTGATTGTTTGACATTTCATAAGGTTAAGGCTTTTTTAAATGAATTGCCTTGACTAATAAAAAAAGTCCTGTCAACCAGTCTTTCGCAGTTGATTTTTTCTATGGTAAGCACATCTGTTACAATATTATGGGATTATCCGCAGTGTAAAAAAGTAACACCAATATCAATTTGTTTAATTATGAAACTAATTGGTGTTTGCTGATCATAATAAAAAGCTTAAAAATCATCGTTTTGTTTTAATGCTCACGGGAAAATAATATATAGGTTTGAAATAACGTGTGAAATAAGAATGTCATTATTGTATGATAGTGTCGTAGTAAATTATAATTTGATCTGCTCAAATAATTCGTAACGTCAACGGGCTTATGATAGTTATGATGATGATGGTTGTCTTTTATAGATAAGGGAGTCTCTTTCTAACTTACATAAGGTTTAGACTTTTTAGGGTAACAGAAGATGACACTTATCATTGTATTTCTTATGGTCACTGATCATTTAAGCGTAGCAAGCACATTTTCTTTTAGATAGGTAAGTAACTCGACCGTAATTACCATGGGTATGGTACCATTGGTACCATAAAATACATTATGCATCATGGGAGGTAAGTACGGAATTACTAACGAGAGTGTTAGAAGCCCGACGCCGTAGGCGGAGGGCTTTTAATGACTCGAGTTAGTATTCCGCTTACCGACTGTGATGCATACAATGTTTTTCATCACACTTGCGGACAAAAAAATAAGGTTTTAAGACAAAATATTATTCTATGACGTACAGACATTTCTATTACTGCCTAGGGAATTTCACTTTTCTATTACTCCCGCTACGCGTGCAAGCAATGGCGCGCTTAGACAGCAAGTGTGATGAAAATGGGTTTTATCACTTTACGAAAAAAATACACTGGCTTTTTATAGATCCAAGACTTTGGGGACAACTTTCCCAAAAATGGTAACATATTTCCGAAACTGAATCACATAGTTAAGTTACATTTTTATTGTAAAACTAGTCAAAAGTTTTTGAAATAAGTTGCATATTATCAAAGCTCAATTTTCATAGTTTTCCACGTTTAGTTCTTAGCAGATCAAATTAACTGAAGTGTAAATTAAGCACTAACTTTCGTCTTAAGCCTACTTTAAGAAATCGTGTGCCTTAACTCGAGAGATTATAAGAGATCTCTTTATTCGGAGATTAAATAGGGATCTGAAGTTATTCTCGTGTGCCTTCGTAGTTAGTAAATTATTAATTCAATTTTATAAACTTATTAATATTTTGTTATGAATTTTTGGCTACATTTTGATAATTTAATATACTGTTGTAGACATGTCACAATTATATTTCGAAAATATTAAATATAGAAAGCCTGATGAGGAAATAATTTGTTAAAATCAAATGAAGTACTTCATATTTGTCAATTAGTAATAAGTATTACAACGTGCAAAAATATACAATATCTAGATATGTGCGGAAATTGAGGCATCTGGCCTACTACCGCGAACTTCGAAATTCATAAATTCCGAGGTTTTCTCTCTGTCACTCCAACGAAGGCGTTATTAGAGTGATAGAGATAAAATACTCTATATTAGCGGATTTCGAAGTTCGCGTCACATCTCCCGTGCCTTTAATTTCCAAACAGTACTTATGTTTTGAATTTAACTGATACATATCGACATCGCGTCCATTATGGCCTTAGAGTATTTTACACACTATTTGTGACGCGAAAAATTATACGTTTTATTACCATCATACGATGCGTTTAAGATACACATTGCCTTGATGTTGGGTGTAGAAAGTGAAGTTATGCAACTACATAATAATACATTACACCCCTAGGGCTATGAATTCGTAAATGTCCCAGATCGCTCTTACTCGGTTTGAGCCTGAAATATGCATTCTGAGGCTTTGTGAATTATCACCCGTGGGTTGTATACCTACACTTTCACATATTGCTTTAGGCAGGAAGTGTGATATTCTCACCGGTAAATCCCACATACGGCCAAGGGTGACCTAAGCTACGATACACCCTGTATGTATTGTGTAACGTCTCATAAGAACTTTCTCATTACACCCACCCAACCCCAACACCCAATTAGCTTGAAATTAAAAAAATAAACTTAATTTTAGTCAGTTTTGTAACAACTAAGCACTAAATTTCAATAAAAACTTGATTTTGGTGTCAATTTTGTAAACTATGCCTAAGCGATATTATAATATAAAAACGTCGATCAAGCTTACATTTCTAAAGATACTTACTTAATTTGTCGTTACGAACCTGACTGCAATGAAGCTTTTTTGTCACGTTAATAATGGGTGTCGCTACAAGTGAAAATGACCTAAAACATTATACATGTTCTATGCCTGTGTTCAATAAAATTAAATCATATATTTGTATTATATCTAGTCGAAAGGCAACTCCATATTAAGTTTAAGTTACGATATTCTTATGTTTTGCACAAACTTGATTAGCTCAAGTTCATGCATCAATCGGTTAAACCAATGGAATTACCTAATACAATAATTTCTACTGACTTTTGGAGTATTTATATTTCTTTGTGAAATAATATTTATATTAATAAAACATTTTTTTTGTATTTTGTCTTTGTTTTGCTGACCCTCTTTGATTACATCTTTGGAAACCGTTTTATACGATTCGTTAGTCATCATCATCATCATCATTTCAGCCAAAAGACGTCCACTGCTGGACATAGGCCTCCCCCAATGATCGCCAATATGACCGGTTCTGCGCTGCTTGCCTCCAGCGGGTTCCCGCGACCTTGACCAGGTCGTCGGACCATCTTGTGGGAGGTCTGCCCACACTGCGTCTTCCGGTACGTGGTCGCCAGTCCAGCAGTTTCGGGCCCCATCGGGATTCGTTAGTAGAATAAAAAAATGTTAATAAAAATGGCTGACTTTCTATAGCATTTGACGTCTTTGACACATATTGTGAAATACGTTTGCAGATATAATCAGTAATTGTAACTAAAAAAATATGTGAACTCAGGGTTTTACTAACTGGCACATCATCAGCCTATGATAGTCAACTGCTGGACGTAGGCCTCTCTTATTAAATATGCGTATAGACGGAGGTAAATGCCTAAAATCGCCACGCTGGGTAAGCGGATTGGCGATCGCAGTAATGTGTCCACTATGATGACGCTGCTGCCCATCATCAATCTTTTATCAAATAATGGTCAGTGACACTTCAATTCCGTAGTCGACTCTTATGACATCCGCAGGAGTTGGGGTGGTGACAAATTTATTGTTACTGCCGTCACCACACGGCATAACGGCACTATCTGGCAACGACTAGCGTTGAAAATGTCGGATAAAACAAAATGTTTTTTTCGGAATGTATGAAAACTTCGTTTTTTCCGTTTTTTTCGGGTTTTTACAGAAACAATCAATGTCACTGTCACTCCTTGGCCTCCCTCCTTGCCATCTGTTTCAATTGACTTTTCCTCAGTGACATCGCGTTCTCCTGGTATAAATGAAAATTATACTTAATTTACATTGGTTTACAGTTGAAAATTAAAGTGGAAAATTTCATTGTTTTTTTCGAAAAAATCAGGAAAAAAACGAGGTGTTTGGAAAGAAACGGGATTAAACCTTTAAATGCATAGTGATGTATATATGCATCATGTACTTTCAACCCTATTGACAACATGTCAGAATTCAAATTTGAATAAATCTTTGTCAAGGTCATACATTTAAGGCTAAATCCGGAAACGACAACCAAAATTGTCAGTAAAATCAAATAAAACTCCAAAAAGCAGTCTATCAATTATATTTCATAAAAAAGTAAACCTAAGGGGGGGGATAGTACGGTCTCGGCGGCGGCCCCTGCAGCCTTGTCGGCGTCGGCGGCGGGAAGTAGTTCGGCGGCGGCACGTGCACGGGCGGCAGGCGGGGCGGCGGCGGCTCCGAGTACAGCGCCGGGATCCGCGGCGGCGGCGGGACACCCGGGGGGTACACCCCGTACGGCGCGTACCCGTACGGGAACCTCATCTCTAACTTAGGCTCCGGTTTGTCTCCATTCTTTACTGCCGTCACCACACGGCATAACGGCACTATCTGGCAACGACTAGCGTTGAAAATGTCGGAAAAACAAAATGTTTTTTTCGGGAATGTATGAAAACTTCGTTTTTTTCTGTTTTTTTTTCGGGTTTTTACAGAAACAATCAATGTCACTGTCACTCCTTGCCATCTGTTTTAAATTGACTTTTCCTCAGTGACATCGCGTTCTCCTGGGTCGCGTTTTATAAAGTTACAATTTACAATTTCGCTGTTTGCCTCTCTAACGCACGCACGTATTGGCTAGAAAGAGAGGCAAACAGCGAAATTGTAAAATGTAACTTTATAAAACGCGACTCTGGTATAAATGAAAATTAGACCTAATTTACATTGGTTTAGAGTTGAAAATTAAAGTGAAAAATTACATTGTTTTTTTTCGAAAAAATCAGCATAAAAACGCGATTTAATCCGGAAATTTTCAACTTCAAAATGAAATAAAACTCCAAAAAGCAGTCTATCAATTATATTTCATAAAAAAGTAAACCTAAGGGGGGGGATAGTACGGTCTCGGCGGCGGCCCCTGCAGCCTTGTCGGCGTCGGCGGCGGGAAGTAGTTCGGCGGCGGCACGTGCACGGGCGGCAGGCGGGGCGGCGGCGGCTCCGAGTACAGCGCCGGGATCCGCGGCGGCGGCGGGACACCCGGGGGGTACACCCCGTACGGCGCGTACCCGTACGGGAACCTCATCTCTAACTTAGGCTCCGGTTTGTCTCCATTCTTTACTGCCGTCACCACACGGCATAACGGCACTATCTGGCAACGACTAGCGTTGAAAATGTCGGAATAAACAAAATGTTTTTTTCGGAATGTATGAAAACTTCGTTTTTTTGTTTTTTTTCGGGTTTTTACGGAAACAAACAATGTCACTGTCACTCCTTGCCATCTGTTTCAATTGCCATTTCCTCAGTGACATCGCGTTCTCCTGGTATAAATTAAAATTAGACCTAATTTACATTGGTTTAGAGTTGAAAATTAAAGTGGAAAATTTCATTGTTTTTTTCGAATAAATCAGGAAAACGAGCTGTTTGGAAAGAAACGGGAATTAACCTTTAAATGCATAGTGATCTATATATGCATCATGTACTTTCAACCCTTTTGAGAACATGTCAGAATTCAAATTTGAATAAATCTTTGTCAAGGTCATACATTTAAGGGTAAATCCGGAAACGACAACCAAAATTGTCAGTAAAAAAAACTCCAAAAAGCAGTCTATCAATTATATTTCATAAAAAAGTAAACCTAAGGGGGGGGATAGTACGGTCTCGGCGGCGGCCCCTGCAGCCTTGTCGGCGTCGGCGGCGGGAAGTAGTTCGGCGGCGGCACGTGCACGGGCGGCAGGCGGGGCGGCGGCGGCTCCGAGTACAGCGCCGGGATCCGCGGCGGCGGCGGGACACCCGGGGGGTACACCCCGTACGGCGCGTACCCGTACGGGAACCTCATCTCTAACTTAGGCTCCGGTTTGTCTCCATTCTTTACTGCCGTCACCACACGGCATAACGGCACTATCTGGCAACGACTAGCGTTGAAAATGTCGGAAAAAACAAAATGTTTTTTTCGGAATGTATGAAAACTTCGTTTTTTTCTGTTTTTTTTCGGGTTTTTACAGAAACAATCAAGGTCACTGTCACTCCTTGCCATCTGTTTCAATTGACTTTTCCTCAGTGACATCGCGCTCTCCTGGGTCACGTTTTATAAAGTTACAATTTACAATTTCGCTGTTTGCCTCTCTTTCTAGCCAATATGTGAGTGCGTTAGAGAGGCAAACAGCGAAATTGTAAAATGTAACTTTATAAAACGCGACCCTGGTATAAATAAAAATTAGACCTAATTTACATTGGTTTAGAGTTGAAAATTAAAGTGGAAAATTTCATTTTTTTTTTTTGGAAAAAATCAGGATAAAAACGGGATTTAATCCGGAAATTTTCAACTTCAAAATGAAATAAAACTCCAAAAATGAAATAAAACTCCAAAAAGCAGTCTATCAATTATATTTCATAAAAAAGTAAACCTAAGGGGGGGGATAGTACGGTCTCGGCGGCGGCCCCTGCAGCCTTGTCGGCGTCGGCGGCGGGAAGTAGTTCGGCGGCGGCACGTGCACGGGCGGCAGGCGGGGCGGCGGCGGCTCCGAGTACAGCGCCGGGATCCGCGGCGGCGGCGGGACACCCGGGGGGTACACCCCGTACGGCGCGTACCCGTACGGGAACCTCATCTCTAGTTTTGGCTCCGGTTTATCCCCATTCTTCACCGGGGTGGAGATTTTAGTGGTAACAGGTGATGCGGAAGCTGGCGGTGTAATGGAGGGCTTTTTGTCGTTTTTTGGAGGCGGGCGGGGGGTGGAGCCGGGTGGGGAGTCCGCCCCGGATGGCTGGGTCTGTGGTGAGTAGAGATCTAGTACCTGGAAGTGTGAATAATAGATTTTGAGGTACTTGAGATCTTCAGAATATATTTATACGGGATGGAAATACTAGGTGCGTCAGTGAAGACAACTGATACCGTACCTTTACGCGAAACTCGACTTAAACTTAATCTACTTATTTAAAATTTATGAACATTGACTTTCACGGATTTTACAGCAAACATACAAGTAGCAAAAAGATAATTTTAGAAAAATGATTTTATCTCTTTCTTTCATGCGTATCCAGAATCAAAATATTTACTTATCACTTTTTTTATGCAAATCTCTAATCCTACCCAAAATCATAAAGTTTCTAGGTCAACTAAAGGCATTTTTC
>JALPQI010010440.1:0-34925 GCA_025490895.1 Thaumatotibia leucotreta
AAATTTGAAAAGTGAATACTGGCCAGATTGCAGCGGGCGATATTTGCAAAAAATATTTAAATTTAGAATTGGGTTACTTCGTGATTTTACAATAATTTTCTATATTTAAGAGAATACATAGTCTAAAGTTGGAAATGTTGAGGTGTATTTGACGCCCTTAGGTTATTACATATTTTAAAAGCAGGAGTATTTCTTGAACACTACGAAGACGAATGAGAAATATTTCAGTTATTCATTAATATAGTTTTATTATGTACATTAATACATAATGCAAAAGGGTGGATTATGCTGGTATGACCCTACACTAAACGCTAGGGTTCCGTAACGATTATTTACCGAACCCTGACGGTGCAACGGAACACAGGCCGTTCGAAATTTGAATTGACTTGATTCCGATGTGTGACGTCACCAATCGATTCTAGAATATTCCGAAAGAAGACAAGGCAATTTTAGGAAACCAATGTAAGAAGACCTAGTGTTTCATAGAATGTGGTTGATGTTGAAGAGCGTATTTATACTGGTTTTAATGATCTTGTTTGACCTGTACTAGGTAAGTGATTGGAATATAGTACAGCGATTACAGTGCAGTACGGAATCCCCTTTTAATATTTCCGTTGCTTAATATGGACTTTACGTCAATGTAATACGGTATATTATTGGTCATTAACGTTTGTCGATATAGTACATGGAGTAGTTGTTTTCGTAACGAAGTTTCAGATTTATATTGTTCATATTAACGGAAATAGGTAGTTTTAAATTAATAAATCGACTTTAGTACTAAATCGAAATGTTATAGATAACGGATTAGTGGTAATTGATAAAGCTTATCATTTAAATAGAGATAGAATTTTACAGAAAATGCTGAGTATGTACTTTTGTGTAGATATAGATTCCGTACCTATTAAAAAATAATCTTATTGTTTTTTTAACGATTTTAAAGTATACTCAACTCCTGGCAGTAGAAAAAGCAGGCAAATTAAAAAAAAAAATAGGCGTAGAGTTGTCTGTTATGTCATTTAAATTTGCCGCTTTTCTTTAGCGACAGGGATTTTTGACCGAATATATTGTCAATATTATAAATTTCTCAATTTGTTATACCTACAAAGGATTGTACATCGTAAATTAAATTACTGTTGTTCATGGTCATACTGGTCATAGGCTACAGCATCCGCTTTCATATCAGACAGTGAATTTATAGGTTAAATATGAAACATCAACTTGATACTACAATTTTCTTATCTTACACTATCATCATCATCAATTAAGTAGGTAATGTAGGTATACCTAATATACCTATTCATAAAACGTTAATTTCTGTCACTTTCTAACAAACACAAATGTCATAGTGACGAATATAAATAAAAATTGTTAAACATAAATTGTTACGTATACGTACGTATTTTTGCGCGTGTCTGTTAAATTAACATAAAATACTCGAATTTTTTATGTCTATTATAGGTAGTTAATGTGTTTTCATATAAATACCTAGATATAATTTTTGTCAGCCTCCGTAGCCTAGTTGGTGGCGACCCCTGGCTACGAAGCAGGAGGTTCCGGGTTCGAATCCCGGCGAGGGCATTATTTATGTATTTATTCATCACAAATATTTGCTCCTTGGTCATAGCTGTCTATGTATTTAAGTATATGTATCTATCTATGTGTATATCGTCGCTTGGTACCCACATCACAAGCCTTTCGAGCTTACCGTGGGACTAGATCGAGTTGTATAAGATGGCCCAAGATATTTATTTATAAATACGCAATCACATTTTACTCCTGAAGTTCTAAACGAACTAATTACAAAACTAAAACAACAATAAATTATTTAATAACAACAAAAAGCGCCTAATGTGGAACAGCCCTACGCACACATTGAAAACGTGTTCGTTTTTCAAATAATCCAAACTTAGCTCTCATTGGTACTTTAGACCTTATAACCGTTACATAAGGTTGGGATTACATTGCGATCTATTTTTATTATTAGATGAGTGTACAATACGTGTACCTAAGATTATGTGTGTAAATATTATTATTATTGCATCGGGTTTTATTTTAAATACTGTTAGTGGTTAATATACATTATACATTTACGGAAATGGTGGAAAATAGTAAATTGTGCATCAAGGGAAGTAAGTACGGAACTGCTAACGAGAGTGTTAGATAGGTAGTCTATTAATGACTCGAGTTAGTAACTATATATTCCGCTAACCGACCAAATACCGACATACAATGAATTTGAATGAGTGATGAAATGTTTTCATCGTCATTTGTACGAAATTGACGATGAAAATGTAAACACGATCGAGACGTTTTTTATAAGTTATTACCTACACTCGGCCTTCAGTACACAATCTTGGTACCAACTTATAGTTGGACATTTCTAGGAATTAACTTTTGACACTTTAGAAATGAGCCTTATATACACGGTGGAATTTAATCGGTGAACAGGAACCCATTTTTCTAATTCAGTACCGATGGCGGTCACGTTTATATAGTACTTAAGTGGAACCAAGTTTTTTTTTAGCACCTGTTCACCGATTAAATTCCACCGTGTATATGACGTTAAGACTATCGGAAAAACGGGTAGCCTTGCCCTCATATTAATAAAGTTTAATCCATAACTGTCAAACGTTAATTCTTAGAAATTTCCAACTATAATGATAAAGACAAACGTTTAGTTAAAATTATTGATATTTATTAGTATTACCGTAAAAATATATCTGTGAAATGTTTCACGATATGTGTCAAAGACGTAAAATGCCATTCAGAGTCGGCCATATTTGTTTACTTTTTTTTAAACTCTACTAACAACTAGTATAAAATATAAATAGAAGTGTCTTAGTGTGTACGCGGCCTAAACAGCAATTTCAGCCAAATGGATACGACGCGGGCCGCGCCACACGGGGCGGTTCCGCGTTCGGCTATTATTTTTTAATAGTTTTAATTACATTTTTAACATTGTGTAAATAACATTAATTATATACACAACATAATCAATTGAATTGATTATTTGAAAATCCATCTAAGTCATAGGCGATTTTTTGGTCACTATGTCCATGGGCCTCAGTTCCCGCTTTCCATCAGGTGGGCTGAGAGCTCAGTTGTCTGCCTTCATCACATAAAAAAAAACATATAGTGTGTTCTACCTTATGAGCTGCCTCCGCGTTATTAACGAGTACTTTCTTTCTATCCATCCCTCTCGTACTCGCATATTGGTGCGAGCAAGAGGGAAAGAGAGTAATTTCTGTTCTTAGTTCTTAAACGTCCCCTTTATATATAGTCCATTTCAAATACGAAGGCCCGATGCTACTCGAAACTTTTGTCATTTGATTGGTCCACTACAAATTGGCACGTGTTATACACCGGCACCGATGTATGCATAAAATATCATGCCACAAAGGGCCTGGCTAGGCTAGCTATCTTTTATTATCACTGATCCTATTGTTGACGCATAACGATATTTGTGAAGTGGAATCGGGCTTTGGTATTTGAAATGGACTTTACCTATAGTCACTGACTTTACCATACAACTTGTTAATATGTATAGCTGACAACCAAAACCAAGCCGCCTACTCTTAGCAGCCTCGTAAAGTCCGTGAGCTGTTAACAAAACTTTGGTACTATACACGTCTCGCTCGCGTTATGTAGGTATGCAAAAAGAGCGAGCGAGACAGGTAAAAAAACCGAAGGTCTAGTTTTGTAAGTATTCTCTGTTGTAGCATATATTATTTGACATACTATGGACTGTCTGTATGGATAATTGTCTGAAATAAATGTATTTTATTTATTTATTTTTTCGTTTCGAAAGGTCATTCTATATTCTACGAAATTCTTTCGTTACACAAAAAGTAATTCGTCGAAATTCGTTGATTTCGTAGAGTGGGGGATAGAATGAGCATTCGCTCGTTTGGTGTAAACCCACCTTAACCTCACGAACTGTACAAATTAGACGGACTATATCAACATTGAATCAAAACTGAGATACGATACAAGCTACATTTCAAGTATGTACCTACCTATTTGATACTTAGAGAGTTTTATTATACATACCTAACTTATAAAATGACTTGCTATTATAAGATTTTTGTTCATGCATAAAAATGAGACAAAGACTATTTAATCCGCATAAAACCGCCCCGTGTGGTCGCCGTGACCCGCTCGCTCCAAATGAATGTGCACGGCCCGCGCCACACGGGGCGGTTTTGACTAATTGTGTTACTTCTCTATATTTCTTTGTTTTATTTTATTTTCGATCGATTGCAGAAAAATACATACTTAAAGGCTTTAATCAAAATAAAAATCATGATTGTGTTACGAAAGTTAGATGATACAAATTAATATGGTAACGGAGACGCTGCGAGCGTGATGGGCACCTTTGCGTTGGGAACCAATCGGAGCGGTTTGGATGGGTAGCCTTTAAGGGTATTTTTAGGTTTAATTTTATTTAAGTTAATATTTTAATATTACTTTTGCTAATTTATTTTTTAAGATTTAGTTTGTAGTTGTAGTTATTGTTTTCTTCTGTCGAAAACCTTAAGCAGTAGTAAAAGGGGGCAAATTTATAACTTCTATAGGATATAGGTTCATATTGTTGATTGCGCATACAAATTCTCATTTTCAGTGTCAAAAGTTAATACACAAAACTAAACACAAAAATTATGACGTTTTTTGTATTCATGAATGTCCTTTAATTTTGTATAATTTCATTTAACATTTTTTTTTGTTATCAGCCTTGTTTAGTGTCCCACTGCTGGGCAAAGGCCTCCCCTCTTTTCCTCCATTCGGCCCGGTCGTCACATTTCTCCCGCCATTTAACATGATTATTTCATACAGAGTGAGCGTTGTAGAACGAACAAAAATTCGTCGAACAAACATTAAATTACAAATCATTTTTATTAAGTCCCAATATATTTTATTATAAATTTGTTTTTTATTTACAAATCTATACAACTTATATAGGTACATAAATTCTGATAATTGAGAAAATACGAATCTAAATCGTTAAACATTCAAACTTAATACAAGAATACTTTTTATAAGTAGATTTATTATTACATGCTCAACTAAACTAGAAGAATGTTATTAATATTAATTCAGATTCAGATTCAGATTAATATTTATGCATTCCTTATAACACAAGCCTATTTTATTCTTAGTTGTCACATATCATACGGATACCACTGTAAGTAAATGCTATAAAATAAACGACTCTATGGCATGTCCACAAATTATTTGAATTCTTAAAAAAGTGTGGTGTTCCTTTAATAATATGTAGGTACCTATGTAATAATAAGAACGTTTATTCGTAAAAAACAGCTTTGTTACGTAATACACACCCATGGTAGAAGCGTGGTGACAGCAATAAGAAATACACATGTCATTGATGTTTGTAAGCAGCGTTAAATGCCAATGGGCATTTACCTCCTAATGTAGGCATAGATAATAGGAGAGGCCTATGTCCAGCAGTGGACTAAAATAGGCTGATGATTTGACAGTATGTATGTATTAACTATTAAATAACCCCCTTCATAAACGTTTGTTAGCTTAACAAGCCGCTAATAATTGTTTGTCCCTTTCGCTCTTATGACCACATTTTTAAGACCGAATGGGAGAAACAATTATTAGCGGCTTGTTAAGTTAACAAACGTTTATGAATAACGTAAGTCTATTTCGCCGCTTAGTACCCACACACCACCCTGGTCCATGATCTTCATTTATGTGAAAAACACGTTTAAAAGCCAATAACATTTCAATGACGTACTTAATAGGTTATTAAACTTATTAATAGAATTATCCAGGTAAGGTTTTTTACTAGCTACTCTGCGCAGTCGGTTAGCAGAGGGTATAAACGGAATTCATTGAAATATATTCCAGTAAAAACTGGACAGGGCGAGCTGTGGAGTCGACTTGCATTTTTACTCAACTTTAGCAAAATATTAGAAAGAGTTAAACCTACTTTTGGAACTGGGCCGGACATATCTGCAGTATGCAGCCGGAAAGATGGAAAACAAGAGGGGAGGCCTTTGCCCAGCAATAGCACACAATAGCAAGTTATTAAAAAAAACCTACTTTTAGCATAATTATGATTCGTGTTTCACGTAGCGTCTAAAGCCGGAAATGTCGAGCATCTATCTCTGTTACTCTGATGGCGCCTTCGTTGGAGAGAAAGAGAGCTTCGATATAATGTAAACTGTAACATCTTATGTACAATGATTGCAATAAATAAATATCTTGAGACACTTACCACGGTAAGTTCAATAGGCTTGTGATGTGGGTACCAAGTGACGATATGTATAATAGATAGGTATATAGATATAGATACTTATATACATACGATTAGATAGCCACGAACAAGGAACAAATATTAGTGATAAATAAATACACAAATAATGCCCTCGCCGGGATTCGATACCGGAACCTCCAGCTTCGTAGGCAGGGTCACTACCAACTAGGCTACGAAGGTAGACAAACCCACATTATACATGTATATAATTATATTTCAAAATTTAAAATAAGTAAGCCCTTAAAAATATTTAATAAATAATGATCGTATCTATAGCCGTCTCTGTTCCACCCATCCTTTCCCTCGAAAAGCCTCGGCGACAAAAGTTTTAATTATATCTCTCGCTCCCTCCCTCACCCTACCTAGCCGCATAACGTATTCTCGCTCGCACGCCAGACCGCTCTCCTAGATTTTGTATTCGGACTTTTTATAAGATTGTGTTATTGGGGATTGAGTATGATTTTAACCGATTTTGGCCGTTTTAGTGGGTTAATGTTTGTTTTGTACAATAATTAGTGTCAAAAAAGGCACATACATAAATATCAGCTTATAAGATAAAAAAATTGTCTTAAATACCTTTGTCTACAATTCAAATTTATAGGAATAGGTACTTACTATATATTAAAATTATATGTATGGTAAAAAAAAATTTTTTATGTATTTTCACTCCTCCTAGATGATCGCTTTTACAATAATACCAATAATACCGAAATATGGGATCTAGAAAAAACATTTCTTAATTGTAATTATCCTACCCTATATTGTCAGCCTCCGTAGCCTAGTTGGTACGACTTGGTAGTGACTCTGCCTACGAAGCTGGAGGTTCCGTGTTCGAATCCCGGCGAGGGCATTATTTGTGTATTTATTTATCACAAATATTTGTTCCATGGTCATGGCTGTCTATGTATTTAAGTATCTATATGTATCTATCTATTATATATATCGTCGCCTGGTACCCACATCACAAGCCTTAATTGAGCTTACCGTGGGACTAGCTCGATTTGTGTAAAAGATGTCCAAGAATATTTATTTATTTATTCCTTACTAATATCCGTCCCTATAACTTACGTAAGAACAAAAACTTACAGGTGTAAGGCTGGCCGTATGTATGACAACATTGACATCAATCCAATAACCCTTATTAAACTTACGAAAATTACGTTTGAAAATGTTGTAAATTTCCGTTCGCCGCCATTTTGTCGACGATACTAAACAAAACGCCTACTGCGAACCACGATTGACTTGTTCCCTCTCTGTTGCACTTGCAATGCGTATACGTGTGACAGAGAAGCAAAACGTCGATTATGATTCGCGGTCGGACCTCAGGAAACCGCTGCATTGCCAGAAATTTGGTTTTATTTTTCTAAAATAACGATATTGAGAACGCTTTGCACACAAGGATAATATATTCTTTATTTCGCAGATATGTCAGTGATGTATAATACAGTTTTATTTTTTATTTATAACTCTTATTAATCTATATTAGGGTTTTAATTGTTAGCAAGAAAGTTGTTATTTTAGTATTTGTGAAAAAGATAACAAATGTTATCAGTCAGTACTATGGATTACTATCATATTATACACGAGTAAGATTTATTTATAAATTTAATTTAAAAATTGACAGGTTATTCCACTATACATAATTAGATACCTATTAACATTTTTTTTCCAATCTGTACAATTTATATGCGTAAATTAAATCTAACTAAGCGAAGCTGGACATAGTTAAGAAAAAGGGATCAAATCCACAAAGTCATTCATTCATTGCTGTAACAATTTTCGGATGTTATATCCTTATTTACTAAATTACGTCTAAGTATATCTAAGATTGGCAAAATGAATTGACGTCAATCAAAAGACAAAATCAACTGATTTTCAATATCGGTCAAATAAGATTAAAATGCGAACGTTGGCGTTAAAACTAATAATTTCACCCGCTACCCACTTTTGGTACTAAATCGGATAAAGTTTTACTCTGCGATTTCATTTAAAGGGTTTTGATACTTTAAATGTAAATAAATTAAAGGTAAAAAAAAGTTTATAAACACAAGCTTTCAATTTATTATAGACATTATAGTAGATAGTTACATATTATAGTATCGTCAGATCGTCACCAAAGTTGTGGAAGAATACAAAAATTCTGCTTAATTGTTTCACTGGAAATGGACCTATTCCTATTGCATCTTTCCAACTCTACATCTATATACATGAAATTAAAGTTAGTTAATATAGGTACGCGAGTTTATGCGTTTTCATGTCTTTATTTCATGTGTAATCCTCTCTGTAACCGAAGAAAATATTATAAATCTACATATTTAATAAATAATAATACACCAAAAATATATAGGTACTCACCCCCTTATTGATAAACGTTTGCTTATTTAACAAACCGCTAATAATTTGTTTGTCCCTTTTGCTCTTCTGGACACATTGTTAAGACCGAAAGGGACAAACAATTATTAGCGGCTTGGTAAATTAGCACACGTTTATATATAAGGTGGTCAGACTTTACCGTTTCTAGAAAGAAACTGTATCTCAATAATCAGTATCACCTCAAGGTGCGTGCAGACCAAAAGAGCATTAGCTGTTCTATCCCCCTACTCTACAAAATTCGATCGTTACACGAAACGTGATTGGTTGATTTCGTAGAGCGGGGGATAGAACAGGGAATGCTCTTTTGGTCTACACGCACCTTCAGAAAAAATCTATAATCAGAATTCCGTACAGCACTTTACCAAAATGCTAATAAAAATGCAACTGCAAGTTGCAAGTATCAATCACGCCCGTCGCCGTATACAGCAGGTCAATATTGTGTCTATGCCAACGCTGCACGTCCCTAAATACAACACGCGATTTCCAACAAGCCACACCGTGTATACCGTGTCGGTTTTACTAATACGCGTTCACTTTTAAAATTTGCTAAAATATATGGTTTAGGTCATCTTAGGTTTTATATTTAAGTGTAATGACTTTAAATATTAATAAAGTTTATTATTGTAATGCAAAAGTATATAAAAAATAAAATGATATGACACAGTGTTGAAAATAGTTGTAGTTGGAATGACGCGTAAGTCAAATGCAAAGTTATATTTACCGTCCAAAATGTTAATGTTAACCTTTATGAACATACAATTACGGTTGAATTTATGAAAGATTGCAGTAGTACAACGGTATACGTATGTTGGCAAGATGTTACACATTCAAATTTTTATGTGTGTGTGTATGTGTAAAGTGGAATGTCTTCCATTTGTTTGTTGGTTTAGTATGGATGAGGCCGGATAAACAAAGATACATGTTTATAATTTGTTATTTTTTTATTTTTATTTGATATGTTTATTTTATGTAAGAAAGTTGGCCTCAGAGGCCTTGTACCATTCTAAAAATATTTAATAAAACAATGAGGGTTTTCTGAAATGACTTCCACGAGGGCGACAGCACTGAGGCGTCAGGTCCAGAAACTTGTCAAAATTCACAGAACGCCTATAGTATCGTGTTTCAATGTTTTGTATGAGTTAGTAAAATTATATAAAAAAATAAAAATATTATATAGCCCCAAAGAAAAACTAAATAGACAGCGTAAGGGAGTAATAGAAAAGTGAAATTCCCTAGGGAGTAATAGAAATGTGAAATTCCCTAGGGAGTAATAGAAATGTTAGTACGTCATTTCATAAAATTTTGTCTTGAAACTATTTTTTTTGTTCTCAAGTATGATGAAAAGCATTGTATACATACATCACGGTCGGTAAGCGGAATATACCGTACTTACCTCCCTAGATGCACAATGTAGGTACTATTATTGACTCGTACAAAGAATTTAGACAAGTTTCTCCTCAGTGCTGCCCTGGTGAACGTAATTTCAGAAACCCCTCATTGAGTGGATACATTTTAAAATGTAATAATAATAATAAAGGCGCATCCACACTAGCTGTCGCTGCGCGTGTGTGCGCGTAATGGCGCGCGGTGTTAGGAAGCGGCAGAGTTGCCCGCTTATTACCTAATTGGTAGTAAATGGTAATAATAGTATTGTTATTGTTTATTGTTATTGACAGTTACGATTGGTAGATTTTAGTGATTTTTTGATCAGTCAACTATGCAATGAAATAAATAAAACACACCATCTGTACTAAAAAATTATATTTTACAATTTCTCACTTTGCCTCTCTAACGCAAGCACATATTGGCTAGAAAAAGAGAGATAAACAGCAAAATTGTAACTTTATTAAAAGCGACCCTGTACAAAGCTAGCATTTATTTTCATAACTACAATTTATGTACATAGATTAAATCTAACTTATCTACTTAACCTAACCTATATCTAAGATTGGCCCTTGTGGCATTGTACCGAGGATGCTGGCGGCATTTCCTCGCTGTATCGCAATACTGATGCGTTGTGCGAGGAAGTCGCCAGCTCTTCGGTCTTTAGTTACGTCAACCAGACGTTTCGCGATCTCAGCAAACCATATGCGTGCGCTGGGGCCCCATGAACCTAAAGTTTCTACGCGTTTCTAAAAACATTATAACATATCCACCAGAAGAAGTTTCTAGAAGTTTCTTAATCAAATATAATCAAACATGTCTACCCGTTCGTTAGTCTGTTGGTACGCCGAATGTTAAAAACATGATAATTCACGGCACAAACACTAAACTGACGATTTTACTGTCCACTTAAAACCGGACGTTTTAACGTATCGCTATTGTTTTAATACGGAATTACTGATACACTGATATATAATAACAATTATCAAAAATGACCGGAGTTATACAGATAAGTAGTTTTGCCACAGATGTCATATATATACCATAGATCAAGCAAACGTATCCACTTCGCGTGTCAAATGAACTCGGTAAAATCTACTGAGTTGTCCGTCTTTAATCGCAGCTTGCAGCTTTCGGGCGTCAAATTTTGTAAGTTGGAGTGAACAAAAACATTAATAATGCCTCCTTAAGTAATATTAATTGCAACAACACAAAAAATATGAATACTCAAGGGCCTGAGACATATTTAAAATCATCATAACAACTTCAGTACAAAATCTGTCACGCTCGGCCGCCATACAAATGAATGAACTTGTTTCTTCTAGTCAGTTTTGCTGGTGGTAGGACCTCGTACAGGGTCCGCCCGGATAGTTAGTTACCCCCGTCTTACCCGCTAACCTGCCGCTAAATATGTACTGTGTTCCGGTTAGGGGGTAAGATTTGATGATGATGATGATTTTAATTGAATAACGATTATCCTATCCCATTTCAACTTCGATACTGTTCTGCGAAATCCGGAATATCCGAATCCTGGAGGAGAATTTTCGTTTGTTCTGGATTCTGAAATTCTCTGAAACCAATTTTCTGGGAATAACTTTACCCAGCTTTTTTAAATACCGGTATACACAAATTAGGTCATGTTTTATGTATAAATCCTTTTTAGGGTTCCGTAGCCGAAATGGCAAAGGAACCCTAATAGTTTCGCCATGTCCGTCTGTCCGTCTGTCCGCAGCATAGCTCAGTGGCCGTTAATACTAGAAATCTGCATTTTGGTACAGGTATACATATTTATCATGCCAAGAAAGTGGTACAATAAAAAATAGATTTTTTTTTCGGTTGGTGAAGTGGGGTGATTTATTTTTATTTGCTGTAATCCTATAGTGTGGGGTATCATTGAATAGTTCTCTTAAAAATAATAAGGATCTTGAGAGATTTTTTTTCAAAAGACAATTTTTTCGGAGATAATCGCTCCAGAAAAAAAAATTGTGTTCACCCCTCTAACTTTTGATCCATATGTTTAAAAAATATGAAAAAAATCATGGATAGTGGGCTTATAGAATACTTTAAAATAAAACTATATCGAACATACAAGTAATCGGCGCAGCCGTTTTTTAATAACTACGGAACCCTACACTGAGCATGGCCCGACATGCTCTTGGCCGGTTTTTATAAGTTTTCATGGACACATTCTCAATGAGAACTAACTCAACTCTCATGAAAATTCTCGAAAATTTCTCAAATATTCCCGCAATTTTGAGAATGTTCTGAACTTTTATATTGCTGGCCTATGCTCATCACTGGAGTGACATGCCGATGATGCTATAAATGCTTATCCACGGATATATAACGCGTATACTAATTAGTTTTTTAGTACAGATGGAGCCTTTTTTAGGCTCTAGTGCGAGAAGTGTGTCATTTTACGTCAGGTCCAAAACCTCGGAGGGCCATCTGTACTAAAAAACGCCGTACGAGACACGTGCAAAAACGAAATTTCGCAACTCGTGTCGATTTAAAACAGTCCCTATCGGTCGTGTTTTAAAACATCGCCATCGCCACTCGTTTCGGATTTCATGTGTTCGCACTTGTGTCGTAATGTACTAATTTATAACACATTTTTATAAGTTCTCATGGAAACATTCTTAATGAGAACTAACTCAACTCTCATTAAAATTCTCGGAAATTTCTCAAATATTCCCGCAATTTTGAGAATGTTGTGCAACTTGTACAGTTAAGGACAAAAATATGTATACACTTTTGCACCTTATTTTTACGGCATACGATGAAATAGTGTATACATATTTATGCCCTTGACTGTATATTGCTAGCCTATACTCATCAGTAGAGTGATATGCCGATGATGCTATAAATGCTTATCCACGGATATATGACGCGTATACTAATTAGTTTTACTAATAGGTAAAAAAGCGTTCAAGTCGAGGCCGTTGGCCAAGGTTTCTGTAACTTTTGATAGACAATGTTCCATCTTAAAGGTGCATTCAGACTCACACCAAACGAACATTCGCTATTCTATCCCCCACTCTACGAAATCAACGAATCACGTTTTGTGTAACGATCGAATTTCGTAGAGTGAGGGATAGAATAGTGAATGCTCGCTTGGTCTGAATACACCTTTAGAGTGGGGGATAGAATGAGCGAATGCTCGTTTGGTCTAAATGCACCTTTATTGAGAACATCCTCCTTTTTTGAAGTCGGTCATAAACGAGTCGATTAATTTTATTTAAATTCATATTTATAAGTAATAGAAACTCAAATGGTTCGACAGGTAACAAACGTTATGTAAACCAAACATTTATTTAATTAAAAACAAACTGTAGGCATAACTTAACATGCTATCATAATATCATCATCATCACTCCTATAAAAAAAATAACAAAACGACCTAAGAGTCAAATTTTAAAACAAACCTTACCTTCCTACAAATAAAGTATACATTAAAAATTTAAAAGCATTGCAATCAAAATCTAAAACGGCGTAAGTCGAATTTCCGCATTTTACAAATGAACTTTAACGCTTTATAAATAGGGTTGGAATTAAAAATAGGTTAGTGATGTGCCGTTACCTCAAGTTGTCCTTGACTTATGATCTGGAAAAAACTGGTACAAAAAACACGTCCAAAAACCAGAATTTTGAATTCAGAGCGTTTAGGTACTTCTGTCATTTAGATTTGGTGACGTTTTACTTAAGTACCTTAATTTTTAACCGACTTCAAAAAGGTTCTCAATGCGACTGATTTGTTTTTTGTATGTATGTTGCTATACTTAGGTACTTACTATACACAGTACATCTCCGAGATGTACCAATTCTAATACCGTGTGGTGACGGCAGTAAGAATACATTTGTCACCACCTCAACTCCTCCTGCGGGTATCGTAAGAGTTTACTAAGGGATTGAAGTGTCACTGACCATTATTTGGTAAAAGATTGATGATCGGCAGCAGCGTTATCATAGTGGACACATTACTGCGTTCGCCAATCCGCTTGCCCAGCGTGGCGATTATGGGCATTTACCTCCTAATGCGTTTATACGCATAGTTAAGGGCTTGTACACTAATCACGTCATACTGTATAGGGGGGGGGGGTCAAGGAAAAATCACCAATTATCACCGTAGGGGGGGGGGGTCATCGGACAAATCACGTGTATTTTTTTGTGCTTTTTTTATGCTCTCGAATCTGCTGAACAGCATTATAGCCAGTATAAAATACTAAGTTATACAACTTCGCGAACATTTACCTCGTAATTGGCACAAAAGTACCTAGGTACGTAAACTCAAGTGCTATTAAAAGGACGTCATATTGGCTTCTAAAACAGGCCAAAATTGTATGACGTGATTAATGGACAAGCCCTAATAGGAAAGGCCTACGTCCAGCAGTGGACTATCATAGGCTGATGATCATGATGATGATATCGTCGTCCTATTACTGCAAATATCAGCTATCTCCACAAATCAGGTTTTGGCACAATCAATTTATCATGATATTCATGATACCTAGTTAAATTCATTATAATCATTATCGAATAACATAATACGTGCACATAGTTGGTATTTGCAATATAAGACGATATAATAAACGTATCACTGCATAGAGTACATAGTATTAAAACAAAGTAGCTCCCTCTGCCGCTAGTTATATCCCTGATGTACGCCAAAATCTTTAAAACTACTATCGGATTTTTTTGAGAGTTTTTAAATAGATAGAGTGATTCAATTGGATTCTTTCAGTATCGTCAGTTCGCTAGTTAAACAATAATTGCGTGTTTAAATACAAGATAATGATTTTATTGACAAATATGAAATATTGGCAACGCGCAGTGTGCGGCGAGCCTTACTCTGCTAATAATAATACGAGGTACATACCTCGTACGCGACTCTGCTGCGGCTAGGGCGTGGCCGTGTCGATTGTCGCTAGTCGATAGATTCATCATGTCTTGTCGATAATCGATAGATAATTATTACTTCAGTAGCCGTTCCGTGAGTAGGAATTTAAAGGATACGTTAGGTTTTACTCGACACGTAATGCATTTTATCTTGCTTACACTATATTGGAGCGAGCGCAATGGCTTGCTATACGTATCGAGTAAAATCTAACGTATCCTTTACGTTTCAACACACGGTACGGCTACTGAAGAGATAATTACCTGTACTTGCAATACTTGCAAATTTCCGATATTTGCAAAGTTTGACTGAAACGTAGAATTACCTACTTTTTCTCTTGCTCACCCCAACACGCGAGTATGACCAAGATGGCCAAAAAGTAAGTCTGTGACCTGCGTATAGTAAGCACACAGGCTTTTTTTGTTTTATACAATATAATAAATAAAGTTCGATAATGAGACATGCAACGATAAACAATAAAACTTAATCAGATATAATTAACTTAACGTTATATAATTAACATGAAATGAACAAATCATTACAAATATTAGCTAAATAAGAAAGCTTATTATTATTTAAACCAACATAGTAAATTGTTATTTGTTAATTTTATTTAGAACGATTTATAAGGATTGTATTTATGTAAATATTTTGTTAAATCAGATTTATTTCTACTCTATTTAGTTTTACATGTAATATTTTCAATTCGTTATACTTATTTATATTTTCATAATACCTCATCATGTAATTTTTTTAATTAAATGAAATCAGATGTTTGTAAAGTAATAAAAATATAATTAATTCGAGAACAAAGGATTGATGGATACTTTAATTCCCTCGCACTGTCCCCACCCTAGCTACCGTATCCATTTAGTTTGACAAGCATTCGGTTTCATATATCCGTCGCGGCGTTGTGTGCTGTTCGTGTACGTGTGTGTATGTGTGAGTGTGTTCAGGGTTGGCAGTTATATTTAATTTATTGATTAATTGTTATGTTATAGTGTCGATTTTAAATATTGACTATTGGCTTGAATTGTAGTTAACTTTGTGTAGTAGTAAGAAAAGATTACTCTAGACAAGCAAAAT
Source organism: Thaumatotibia leucotreta (assembly GCA_025490895.1). Taxonomy (NCBI): domain Eukaryota; kingdom Metazoa; phylum Arthropoda; class Insecta; order Lepidoptera; family Tortricidae; genus Thaumatotibia; species Thaumatotibia leucotreta. The sequence continues at coordinate 16,020 of JALPQI010010440.1, forward strand.
AATAATACTTACCTAGGCGTATGATTATAGTACCTATGTACAGATGTAGTGAGAAATGACTTGCCTTCGGAAACGTTCGTCAACGTCATGCTGTTTCAGTCTATCTCACTGAGACTGACAGTAATAGCTGTCATGCTACTTCAGTCAGACTCGGTGACACTGCCTGAAACAGCATGTGTTTACGAACGTTTCCGAAGGCAAATAATTTCTCACTACACCTGTAGAGCCTGGTAAAAATGAATAGAAATAATAAAATGGCAATACTGTAGTAGTGCTATCCTTTGTAAATCAATCTGTAGTTTAAAAACTGTTAACTAAGTATTTTCACGAAGGTGTATTTTACTCGTGTCTATATGTATATAAATTTAAGGCGACAGGGTTTTTCGTATGATTTTAATTCCATGTTTTTAATAAATAACAATTAACACACTTATACATTTGAAAAGTCAAATTTAGAGTGCTTGTAACACATTGTAGGCACTTTTAAAAGACTAGAAAACGAAAGGTGAGTTGAGTATCTCATTAATAATAAGTATTTATTTAGTTTTGATTAATAATTATAACAAAAATAAATCAAAGGTTTGTTACCTTGCCTTTGCCTTTGTTTTGCTACCTAAATTACATTTAAGTAACAAGGATTTTTTTTATAAATTCATAGAATTATGAATGAAATTAACGAGTGTGTATTACAATGATATTTACATAAAATGCATTTATTACTGACCTTTTGCAATGAATTATTGACATTAGTTATTTATATTAAAGGAATAAAATTTAAATGAATTAAATCGTTATTGAGATTGCCTATATACCCAAAGACAAAATTTGACATAGGTATATACTTCGAATTTATTTTTCGTTTCTGAAATTGTGCACATAACTAATTTGGCATTCTCAACGAACGAAATGACATTTTAATTTGCCTAATATTGCGCCAGCCCTGACTGTTCGTCTGTGTGTGTGACCGCACACGCACACTAACGAGACGGTAATACGATAATTTTTATGAGTAGACAACATAGCGCTGCCCGCGGGTTCGCTTGCTATTGCGAGTCATTGGTTAAAAGTTTTGTATATTTCTTACTAGCGACCCGCCCGGGCTTCGCACGGGTACTATACCTACATAAAAACCTTCCTCTTGAATTACTCTACCTATTTAAAAAAATCTCATCAAAATCCGTTGCGTAGTTTTAAAAACTTAAGCGTACAAAGGGACATAGACAGAAAAAGTGACTTTATTTTATACTATGTAGTGATGTACTACTGCTGTTGATGCCCCAAATAAATGAAATACAAATAAAACGTGTGAATTATCGGTAAATTCACCAAAGCTGTCACGAATGAATTGAGTAAGCGACAGAAAGTATAAATGTGTGAATGTCAAAATAACAAATGTAGATACAGATTGGTATAGATTATACATTGGGTACCTAAATACCGGATTTTTAATGACTTTTTTATATATGTATTTTCAAAACTACAATTTATGTACATAGATTAAATCTAACTAATCTACTTAACCTAACCTTTACTTTTAGTTTTACACTCTGTTTGGTTTGATGTTTAAAAAAAGGTAAACAATCTTGCAGTATCTTTTTATTGAAAAATGCATATAATATATCCAAACTAGGTACTTAATGAATCATAAACAATGTAAATCACTGTATTTCCCTGTTGTATTATGTATATTTGCTAAAACTTATTTTCTACTCTTAGTTTTCAATAAAAAGATACTGCAAGATTGTTTACCTTTGTTTAAACACCAAACCAAATAGAGTATAGTGTGTCCACTATAAAAAACCGTAAAGGTTAAAAAAATTAAATTTAAAAGTATTAGTAGAGTCTAGGCCATTTAGCACTAGAAATAGGCTAAGTTAGGAAACCTAGATATGCTAAATACCTCGTTATCAAGTTGGTGTTAGTTTTGCATGATTGTTCTAATATCGGAGGGCCTAGTGTAGGTAATAACTTATAAAAACGTCTCGATCGCGTTTACGTTTTCATCGTCATTTGTATGAAATGGCGATGAAAAACGTAAATGCGATCGAGACGTTTTTTATAAGTTATTACCTACACTAGGCCCTCAGATGGCCCTCCGAAGTTTTGGACGTGACGTTAAATGACACACTTCTCGCACTAGAGCCTAAAATAGGCACCATCTGTACATTCTGTACTAAAATAGATATTTAAGGGGGCTCCCATCTCATACAACAAACGTGATCCGACTCGCACTTGACCGGTTTTTGTGTAATAAGATAAAATTCTATGATAACAAATTATCAGCTCGATTTTCGTTATCAAAACTATGTAAAAGATAATAATACTCTGCCTGTAGTTTTTGGATCATAGGCTAACTGTAAGCGGTTAATGTAGCCTGTGGGTATTTTGAAATTTATTGTATAGGTATTCATATTACAAATCAGAATACAGAATTTATTTGGTAAAAATGACTCTCGTTCCCTGGGAGCTGGGGCAGCCTTTAGTATGGGACGCCACATGTGTGGATACCCTGGCGCCGTCCCATCTCCCAGGAACTTCGAAAAAGGCCAGAGTGGCTGCGGAAGCCGTTGAACTCCTCAAACGCAAATATGCAGCTATAGATTCCAGCTGCATACTTGTGTCGTTTGGGGTAGAAACACTTGGCCCGTGGGGACCTGCAGTGTTATTCACTAAGGAAACCGCCTTGCTATCAGCGCTGTGTCAGCGCTGCGGCAGCGTCAAACCTAAAAATGGTATTCACTAATGCACTTTAAACGACACTAGCGCTCGGCGAGAGTTACCGCCTACAGTTCGACGACGAGCTGTTCTACGTTAGTGAATACCGTTTTTCGCAGCGCTGCGCTCGACGTCGAGGTGAAGGCTGTCTCGTCGTCGAGCTCGTTGATGAACGCAGCGTCGAATGTGTGAATAAGAGAATAGCATAGCTGAAGCCCACGAGATATTTAAAGGGCTTAAGAAGCGGCTCGTAGACGCCACCGGTGACCAGAGAGCTGGCTATTACCTCCCCCAGCGAATAGCGATTGCTATTCAGCGAGGTAATTCCTCCAGCCTTCTGGGCACCCTACCATCAGGCACGGAGCTCGAGCCTGTTTTTTATTTGTAAATATTTGTTAATGTGTAGTTTTTGTACAGATAGTTTTATTTCCTTAGTGTTCGTTTGTTTTATTCTATTTTTCTTTTGTAAAAGTAAAATTATTACATGACAATTTTTATATAGATGGCTAGGTATTGTAATTACAATTAATAGATGTCATTTTACAGTAATAGGTACCTACTTAGGTTTAAAATGTATACAATAGATAGGTATTAAATATTACGTTAATACAATAGAAACAAAACAGCGTGTAGCTGTACAGCCCCTTATCTCCTTCTTTTTTAAAGTCGGATGAAGAAAAACTGTAATTACAGTAAGATTTTTTCTGTAGATATTTATGTAGTAACATGTATCGGTTGACACGTGCGCGTTGCTGGCTGTGCTAAAGCCACAAGTTTTTTTTTATTAACACGTAGGATTAAATAAATATCTTGGGACATCTTACACAAATCGACCTAGTCCCACGGTAAGCTCAATTAAGGCTTGTGATGTGGATACCAGGCCACGATATTTATGATAGATAGATACATACAGATACTGAAATACATAGACAGCCATGACCAAATATTTATGATAAATATATACACAAATAATGCCCTCGCCGGGATTCGAACCCGGAAGCGGAACCTCCAGCTTCGTAGGCAGGCTCACTACCAAACTACCAAACCAACTAGGCTATGGAGGCAAATGTAATAGATATAAATGTATACATAATTATATAGATACTTAAATACATAGACAGCCACGATCAAGGAACAAAATAATATTTTTTTTAAGGGCAATTGTAAGTTGATAGCGTAGCCTGTGTCACATGTGCCTTTTCATACATTATATATAAATATTATCTAATATCTATGCTTACATATATTATAAAAGAATCTAAAATAATCACCAATAAAGTCGCCAACGGGACCATGTTGGATTTCGGATGCCAGATCAATTAAAATAGTACATTACGAGTATTACGACACAAGTGCGAAAAATATAAAATTCTAAACGAGTGGCGATGTTTTCAAACACGACCGAAGAGAGTGTTTTAAATCGACACGAGTTACGAATTTCGTTTTTGCACGTGTCTCGTCATAACTCTCGTACGACGGGAGAAGTGTGTCATTTTACATCAGGTCCAAAACTTCGGAGGGCCATTGTACTAAAAAACGTCGTACGAGAGCACTTGTGTCGTAACGTACTATAATAGGCTCACGAATCCCGTAGATATCAAGTAACATACAAAAAAATATTAATAAAATCCTCCTTTTTTGAAGGCGGTTAAAAACAGGACTAGAACATACTGAGACTATAGTAAACAAGTATCTGGTGCCACGTGCGCGTTGCCGGCTGTGGTAAACAAGCCCCCGGTCTAGCGGTGACCGGAACACGAACAATGAGCGAGGAAGCGGCGAGTGGCTGTGTGGAGGGAAAGGGTGTAAGGAACAATTTCACGTTTTCTGTTTTGTTAGAAAATCTGAAGTGTAATAGTACATTGTGCATCAAGGGAGGTAAGCATGGAATTACTAACGAGAGTGTTAGAAGCCCGACGCCGTAGGCGGAGGGCTTTTAATGACTCGAGTTAGTATTCCGCTTACCGACCGTGATGTATACATTGTTTTTCAACACACTTGCTGACAAAAATAGTACATTTCCTAACTAGTGCGGCAAAACTTTTTTTCGGCGAGGGTGAAAGTTGGAGCCCGAGTGAAACGAGGGCGACAATCACCCGAGTTAAAAAAAAGTTGTTGCACGTATAAGGGACGATTTTTTTCATAACAAGTGCGTCAAAAAGAGATATTACCGCGCGCGAAGCGTGCGCAAAGTTCGTTTTTGCGCACTAGTTATGAAAAATAAGTTTTAATATTATTAAATGGCGTACTGACATTTCTATTACTCCCTAGGGAATTTCACTTTTCTATTGCTCCCGCTACGCATGCAAGCAATGATGCGCTTAGACTGCAAGTGTGATGAAAACCTCCTTTCTTGAAGGCGGTTAAAAAAAGGGCTAGAACATACCGAGACTAGTAAACAAGTCTGGTGCCACGTGCGCGTTGCCTGCTGTGGTAAACAAGCCCCCGGTCTAGCGGTGACCGGAACACGAACAATGAGCGAGGAAGCGGCGAGTGGCTGTGTGGAGGGAAAGGGTGTAAGGAATAATTTCACGTTTTCTGTTTTGTTAGAAAATCAAAAATGTAAAGTAAGTTTTAGAATAAATAAATAAATAAATATTTTACACAAATCAACCTAGTCCCACGGTAAGCTCAATTAAGGCTTGTGATGTGGGTACCAGGTGACGATGTATATAATAGATATATACATATAGATACTTAAATAGATACACAGCCATGACCAAGGAACAAATATTTGTGATAAATAAATACACAAATAATGCCCTCGCCGGGATTCGAACCCGGAACCTCCAGCTTCGTAGGCAGGGTCACTACCAACTAGGCTACGGAGGCTGACGAAAGAATAGGATAGAATAGAATAGAATGCTTTTTATTCTGGACTTTAACTAAGAAAATAACAAAAAATCATTCCTGAAAAGGCTTGCACTCAGCTTGTGTCAAGTTATTTCTATGATTTCTTGACGCTGATCTTCCGTGGAAGCCCTTCCGAGCGAGCGCCACTGGCACGTTTTCTCAAACATGCAATGAAATATTGTCTTTACGTTCCTTAAAATAGACTCGGAAATATCGCTTTTAGGGCGGAGTTACTCACTGAGATGGAAATGCTAAGTAACTTTTCCATTTCGACAACGTTGTTTTTTTTTATTTCTTTGTATGTTTGAGAAAAGCACTATACATGCCTCGGCATGAAAACGGATTCCCGGCCTCGTTATCTATCTGTATATACCAACTTGGCCTGAAATCCTGATATTAATTCAGTTATGCTTTCATTAATAACATTAGTGATTGTATGTTTGACGTCTTGTATGTTTTGAGGTTGTATAAAATACTCAGATACACGTTCACCTGTAAAAGTATGAGAAATGAAATCATTATTTCACGTTACTCTCGGAAATGCTTCCTTTATCCACATTATGCTCATCCATAGTACTTATGTAATATATGTTCACATTATCAGCTAGTGTAAAAAGTGTTTTTTACGCTAATATTGTTCTATTTTGACGTTAAATTATGAGACACATTTTAATAATTGCATTATTCAATTATGATTTTGTATGACGTTTGACGAAGTAGTTAATAAATAATTTATCGAAATGCCAAATTCCTAAATGGAATTTGGCATTTCGATAAATTATTTATTTATTTAATCTTTATTGCACAAAAGAAAACCTTAATGTACAAAAGGCGAACTTAATGCCAAAAGGCATTCTCTACCAGTCAACCTTAAGGCAAAGCAGAGAAGTTGTGGGCGGTGCTATACAATTCATTATGTAATGTTTTGAAATAAATGTTCTCCTTATTGAAGTACCTAAAAGATTTGACTCGTCTGAGTCGTCTACTAAGTTGTTTTGCGTCTCGTCGCCTTAAAATCCTCGCTATGGTCAGGTATATACCTGACCATAGCGAGGATTTTAAGCCCATGGCATGGCCCATGGCATACCTAGCCAAATGGCTAGGTATGCCATGGGCGCTATGTTTTGATTACCTAGAATCCTTCGCTTGCTCGGCTTTCATTACTAGCACGCACCAAACGACGACATTGCAGTATATTATACCAAATAACGAATATGCCTACCTATGAATAAATCTTATCTTATCTTATCTATAATATAAATAAAAACGAGCTCACTTTTGTTACTTGTTTATTAAAACATAGAGATTATAATATAAAACGTAAGAATATTGAAACTTTACATACATTCCGGTCAGGCACAATAAAAAAAAAAACAATTTAAAATTGCTAAAAGTAGTGCTCTATGATAAGGATTTGTTTTGAATCAAATACAATTATGTACAAATAAAAAAAATCAAACCATTTTGCATTAAATAAGCACTGAAAATAATAAATATTAAAAGAGTTACACTACTTTGCAATGCCACCGCTAGAGCCGACCCTAATTCGTTACCTATCTATGTGTGCGTTGTTTACATGTGTGTGTGGCCGCTAGGGTTGTCACCGAATGTCAAGGATAGTAATTATTTCATGATTTATTATCTTATTGTTTATTTTTTTATAATACTAATAATACTTCAAGGGCATGCAAAAAGTCTTGTTTCATTAAAGTTATTAAGTAATTGACGGGTCAATTGATAATGCGAACTATTTTAATTATTATAAATAAATATCCATAATCTAACACTATATTATTGTTTTAAAAAATGGTTTAGGATTAAGTAATGATAAGAGTTCGTGGATTTTGCAGCATTTAATGACGCAAATGAAATTTTACTTAAACACATATTGAATACAATACAAGGTTCAATGTGTTTAAAATTTCATCTGCGTCACATATACATATAGTGCATATTCTTCTTCTTCTTCATCAGCCTATCTCAGTCCACTGCTGGACGTAGGGCTCTCCTATTAACTGTACTATGCGTATAGACGCATTAGGAGGTAAGTGCCCATAATCGCCACGCTGGGCAAACGTACTTATATTACTATAGGTACCATTATTGTACTCCTTTTGGTTTGACGGGTTATTACGTCCCGGATATTTTATAGGCCCTTGATATGGATCCAACACGTAGAGGTCATTTGGAGAAGTTTGCTGTTTTGTACACCTGCTGAATGGGTTGCACCATTCACGGGCACAATAATACGAGTAGATCAAATAGAACTGGTTCCAGCAGCTGTATAGAGGCTATTGAAGATTCATCATCATCATCATCAGCCTATGTTAGTCCACTGCTGGACGTAAGCCTCTCCTATTAACTATGCGTATTGACGCATTAGGAGCTAAATACCCATAATCGCCACGCTGGGCAAGCGGATTGGCGATCGCAGTAATGTGTCCACTATGATGACGCTGAATCTTGTAGAATGGTCAGTGACACTTCAATCCCTTAGTTGACTCTTACGACACCCGCAGGAGGAGTTGGGGTGGTGACAAATGTATTCTTACTGCCGTCACTACACGGCTGAAGATTAATTAATGATAAATACTAATGGGCTATGATGACTTTTGGGTCGAGAATGACACGGGGCGGGTTATTTGACTAGTACTTTTGGTATTGTTTGTTATTGTAAATTTATTGACTTGTAAAATGTATGTTCTTATTAAATAAACTTTTAAAATACCTGACCTGAGTAAATAATAAATAACAATAAGTAAATAATAAAGCAGTTAGTGAATCGCTTAACTGAAGTGGCAGTGGGCGGGGCACATTGCGCGTAGAACCGATGGACGTTAGGGCGGGAAGGTTCTCTCGTGGCGGCCACGTATCGGAAGGCGCAGCGTGGGTAGCCCCTCCACAAGGTGGACTGATGACCTAGTGAAGGTCGCAGGAGGATGCGGGTGGCACAGGACCGGTAATTGTGGCAATCTTTGGGGGAGGCCTATGTTCATCGGACGTCTTTCGGCTGATATGATGAAATAATAAAGCGTAATTATTATTATTACGTAGTTAGTGGCAGCCCTGGCAGTTTAGTTTGCATTCCGCTCGCCGTCGCGCCACAATCAAGTGCTACGTTAGCACTTACAGGACATACCCTTAATATTATTTCAAAAATATTTATTCGAATAACAAAAATAGTATACAGGGTGTAAACAGTCTAATACGGGCGAAGCTCTTAACGGGTGTTAGTTTACGACATAATAAGTACATTTAAATAACTTTTACTTAAAATTAGAGCAACAAATTTTTCCATACAAAATAATTCGGCACGCAATGTAGAGCAACATACGCCAGTTAAATACTCGTTGACAGCTAATTTCAAAAGCAGATGACATAACTGCCATGTCAACAAAAACAAATGTTCGTACCTACATTGCTACTCCGATAATCTTAAAAAAATTAAGAGTAACTTAAAAAAAACCTTGTAATCTATGATCACACTAATGAATCCCATGCCTGGTTTAATTGATCGCCCGTATTAGACTTACACACTGTATTCTCGGTCTAACAACACAAACCTAAGTAATAGTAAACACGTTAAAATTTAGTAAAAAAATAACATGTAATTTTCATGAAGAAATAAATAGATCTATCGATCTATGTATCTCACAATCTCTGTCTGTAAAAAAGCGGCAAAATCAAATTTTCTATGGGCAGACAACTCTTAGTTTTTTTATTTTATTTTTACATGTTTGGAGAACCAACGGCTGAGAAAACAATTATAAAATTAACCTTTATTGCACCATTACGACAAGAATAAACTTGCTGCCTTAATGTCGAAAACAATTTCTACCAGCAAATCATTGAAATTTCATCAAGCAGAAAACTTTCATTTCCATTTCGTATGTCGTCAAATAGTAAATAAGAATTTGCCACCTTTTTCAGTATGTGAAATGTGGACATTTTTTTTCAAAGTTATTCTTCTTTTACGTAGGTATTTTTATACTCATACTCAAAATCGTGAGCTCTTTCCATCCAAATAGGAAAAAAGTCAAGTTAAAAAAGAACATCTTTTTCCTCCACGGGACAGGGTTTGCCTAGTGTGGAGGTCAGTAAAAACTTGTATTTCCAAAATTATTATCCGTAATAAACGATTTTTTGTATTTAAAAAACATGGAGCGAAAACACAAATCAAATTATTTATTAACTATTATATTTTGATTTGTACTTTTATTTTTTCCCCAGTATAAACACGAGTTAAGTTAATGTTAAAGACCGAGTGGCCGAGGGGTGCAGGCATCAGCCGCCAAAGCTGAGTACTTGGGTTCGATCCCCACCTCGGACGTTGGTGATCTTGGTCGTTTTTTGTTTTGGTATATGACATCCAATATTTATAAAAATATTTTAAAATAAAAATTAAACCGCCTTCAAAAATTCGCCTGATCTAAAAAGTAAAAAATAATTTTAGTTCCTACTTCTTAGGATTTCCTACCCAAACCTATAAACATTTTACCCTATTCATTGAAATAAAATATTATAGCTAGGTACCCTACAGATTTCTTAGAAGTCGGTGCCAAGCCAAATAGGTACGTTCATAGTTATATATTAGATAGAGCTTTGTACTGCCCGTACTCCGATTATGCTTTTATTAACAGTATGATCTGCCTCAGTAATTTTGCTGAAAGCATAACAGGAGTGATAGTAAGTTACAAAGCTCTATCAAATACTTATACTCGCGAAGTGAACATATTTGGCTTGGCACCGACTTCTAAGAAATCTGTAGGGTACCTAGCCATAATATTTTATTTCAATGAATAGGGTAAAATGTTTAAAGGTTTGGGTAGGAAATCCTAAGAAGTAGGAACTAAAATTATTTTTTACTTTTTAGATCAGGCGAATTTTTGAAGGCGGTTTAATTTTTATTTTAAAATATTTTATTTTATTCTTTTTAGTACCTTGTGTATTTTATATAAAATCGTTATTTTGTATGCTCTAAATACCTACTTATAATTAGAATGTATTGCACTGTAGTAGGTTAGAATACCTGAACTGGCTAACTTATATGAATACAACAAACATTCCCATTCCATTCCAATTATCAAGGAGATATACATTGTATCATCAGCAGGGTATGAATAATTTCAAAGATTATAGGTAACAGCCTTTAGCATGCCTATATTATTTAAAGAATCACTAACCGCTTACCAACATGTCATAATCATAACTACTAAGCAAACACTTGAATAGATCTCGAAAATGTATGACAGTTGTTATATTATCCTCCAAACAAAGAATTATCCTCCAACTCCTAATCGTTAAGGAGTTATACCTTTCATCATCAGCTCACCAACATGAGGCTATGACCACCTAAAGGCAAATACTCAAATAGCTTCCAAAATACATGAAATATGTTATATTTAAAGAATTATCCCCCAACTCCTAATCTCTAAGGAGTTGTACCTTCCATCATCAGCTCACCAACATGAGGCTATGACCACCTAAAGGCAAATACTCAAATAGCTTCCAAAATACATGACATATGTTATATTTAAAGAATTATCCCCCAACTCCTAATCTCTAAGGAGTTGTACCTTCCATCATCAGCTCACCAACATGAGGCTATGACCACCTAAAGGCAAATACTCAAATAGCTTCCAAAATACATGACATATGTTATATTTAAAGAATTATCCCCCAACTCCTGATCTCTAAGGAGTTGTACCTTCCATCATCAGCTCACCAACATGAAAGGATGACCACCTAAAGGCAAATACTCAAATAGCTTTCAAAATACACGGAATATGGTATATTTAAAGAATTATCCCCCAACTCCTAATTGCTAAGGAGTTGTACCTTCCATCATCAGATCACCAACTTAAGACGTTCATGACTAGACGCAAATACTTGATTAGTCTTCGAAAATAAATGAAAAATGCCATGTGTGCTTACAACATTTGAAGAGTTCCCTCGATTTCTCCAGGATCCCATCATCAGATCTAAATTCGGTGACAATGGGACCAACTAGAAGGTATACCCTTTCATACAAAAAAAGAATTTTCCAAATCGGTCCACGCGTCTTCGAGTAATCGGGGAACATACATAAAAAAAAAAAAAAGATTTCGACGAATTGTAAACCTCCTCCTTTTTGAAGTCGGTTAAAAATAAAAAATATGTTTGACTTACACAACTTGACTTATTTGTGTGCATTCACTATTATAATTATAAATCATATTGACACTATTCAAATCTGCCAATGATAACCAAATCAATATTGTTTACTTGAATTCTACCGATCCATACTATTTTACCGCACGCACACATCGACGCCGTGTATCCGTTATGTAAGGACGCACACAGACAAAAGTTTTTAATTTTAAAATCGTACCAACATTAAGTAGCGAGTGATTAGAGAAGGCTTTTCCGACTTCGGATAAAAGGTTAATTTTACGAGTAGGTATATTACATTTTATGATTATTTTGATTTCATCATCATCATCAGCCTATGATAGTCCACTGCTGGACGTAGGCCTCTCCTATTAACTATGCGTATAAACGCATTAGGAGGTAAATGCCCATAATCGCCACGCTGGGCAAGCAGATTGACGATCGCAGTAATGTGCCCACTACGATGAGATGACGCTGCTGCCCATCATCAATCTTTTATCAAATAATGGTCAGTGACACTTCAATCCCTTAGTCGGCTCTTACGACACCCGCAGGAGTTGGGGGGTAAGAATATTGTCACCAACAATATTCTTACTGCCGTCAATTATCAATTATAGGGTAACGTACTAGTAACTGGCCACTCTCCAGTAAATGGCCACCTTATATAAAAATGAACTCTATGCACTTAACATTAGAATTTTGGAAGAGGTAGAGTGTTTGACATATACATGAAACATCGTTTTAAAATGATTTGTGACTTGTATGCACACAGAGCTTATTTCTATATAGGTGGCCAGTTACCGGGGAGTGGCTAGTTACTAGCAATTTTTATATTTATGAATACCCTGTTTTATTCTTTATGAAGTATTTTCTTTGTCCATGTATTCATAGCTCTATGTACGATACTAAAAATGTTAATTCACGCAGGGTTGCCATTGCCAAGTCCGTATTAAAAACAGCATTATAAATTTATAAATAATAATATTAATATATCAATATTCATATATATATCTTTACCAACGTGCAGTATACATAATCTCCGTTCCTCCATAGCTTAGTATGCTTGAGGTTCCGGGTTCGAAATCCAATTTGTTTGTGTTAACAAAGTATTTAATCTTTCTGCCCAGGATGCTTAGCCAAGTTGCCAATCGCTAGCGCATCGTAGTTTTCCCTCTCTGTCACTCCTTCATATTAGTGCGACAAAGAGGGAAAACTACGATGCGCTAGCAAGCGCTAGCGATTGGCAACTTGGCTAAGCACCCAGGACTTCATGCAGGGTCCGCCCGGATAGCTACCACCCTCTTACCCGTTAACCTGCCGCTAAATGGCAGTGTTTGCACTGCTGTGTTTCGTTTCGGTTTAGGGGTAAGATAGCCGGTGTAATAACTGGCATTGATAGAGGCAATCCATCTGAGTCCTCAGGGTAGCGCATAGGCGATTTTTTGATCACTATGTCAATGGGCCTCAGTTCCTGCTTTCCATCAGGTGGGCTGAGAGCTCAGTTGTCTACCTTTGCCACATAGTCGGCGGCGACTCACCGCCTGCCTCGATAGCAAAGAGAAATCTTTGTTATGGCAGGTGCTGTCCGGACCTCTTTTCTATAGTTCCATCTCTGATCCATCCATCCTCCATCACCATAGCCCATTAGTCTTTTCCTTCTTCTCAATTGTCTCTATACGCCTGCTGGGACGTTTACGGATATGTATTGATGTGCCCGTGAATGGGTTGCAGCAGGTCTATCGTCTGTACAGTGGGTTGTGCTCTGAAGAACTGTTCGACATGATGCCAACGTCCACTTTTCATCATCGCACCGCTCGCCACCGACTGGGCGCTCATCCTCACACCTTGCAACCTAAATGGTCGCGCACCGTGCGGTTTCAGTGGAACTTCCTCCCGCGGACGATCCGTCTGTGGAATGAGCTCCCTGCCGAGGTTTTCCCCGTTGGACTACAGCATGGGGTTCTTCAAAAGAGTAGTGTACAAGTTCTTATTGAGTCGGCAACGCGCATGTGACACCCCTGGGGGTTGCAGGCGCCCATAGGCTACGGTGACTGCTTTCCATCAGGCGGGCCGTATGCTTGTTTGCCACCGACGTGGTATAAAAAAAAAAAGATGTACAACACAGCAAATTTCTCCAAAGGGACTCTACGTCTTGGATCTATATCCCCACGTGAGCCTATAAAAAACCGGGATTTGTAAGCCCGTGATTCAAAAGGAGATACAAATAATAATGGTCTGTCCATCTTCATCTAAAATATTTAATTTACAAACAAGCAAAATCTAGTTAAATATGACTAAAGCAATTTAAAACGGAACAGACTGCTATGCGATATGCAGTATACATATATATGCATGTTGGCTCCATGATTGTAGTTATGTACATTAGTTCCACGGTTTGTATGTAATGTCTTTGTTGTGGACAGTTTGATAAATTAGGTGGTCTGGGAAATGTCTAGAAAAATAAAAAACGTATGAATGAATGAATGAATGAAATGATTTATTGCAATAAACACGGTATTTAACAGATAGTACATTGGATATAATTAAAGTAGATTCACATGTTTAACCGCAAGGGCATGCAATTTAAACTTATACAACTATTTACAATATTCAATTACAATAGGTAATAAATAGAAAAAAAACATGCTATACAAAATTATGAACAAGGTACATGGTCTTCTATTAGAAATCACAACAAAATTACATTTATCTAGTATATTCGTCAAAATAAGTTAATTAGGAAAGTATAATAGGAATAAAATAAATTAGAAAGAATAATAAAAATAAAATCATAATAATCATGTCAGGCAATCCACATTTAACTACGACTGGATCTGGTTTTCTAGACAATCCTGTGTGACAGATACTCATTGAGAGAATCCTCTTTTCTAGTAGCCAACCATGCAACCTAGATATGCAGGCTTGGTACGGTAAGGATTTAATATCATCCGGGATCAGATTGTATACTTTGATCGCCATGCAATAACTATTTCTGCTACAAAGTTTTGTGTTTGTTTTGGGTTTCACGAGTCTTGAAGGATACCTTGTGTTAAAACTACACACATCTTCTAATTTTTGAAATAATGTTGGATGAGACTTTACAAACTTGGCAAGTTCCAAAATATATAGAGATGGTAATGTTAGAAGTTTCAAATCAGAGAAAAGATCCCTGCAAGAGGTTCGTGGAGCCTTTTTGCAAATGGCTCTTACGCACTTTTTTTGGCTAATGAAAAGGTCTTCCACTTCGCAACAATTTCCCCACAACACTATTCCATACCTTAACACTGACGCCACATACCCGTGGTAAGCAAGTAGAGCAGTTTGCCTGTTAACGCGGGTTGCGAGTCTTCTAAGTGGGTAAGAAAAACTGTTTAAGCTCTTACATTTCTTCTCAATTTGAGGTTTCCATGAGCAATGCTTATCTAATATTATGCCTAGAAATGTCACTACATCTGTTTCCCGTATAATATGGTCATTATATTCAACACTTAATTCTACCGCTTCTTTCCTATTACAGAATTGTATGAAATTAGTCTTGCTCAGATTTACGTTCAAATTATTTGCTTCCATCCATTTAATTATTTTGTGAGTTTCAATATTTATATTATCATTATAGGTAGCAATATTATTACATGTTATTATTAAGGAAATGTCGTCGGCAAACAGAATACACTGACAATCAGTAGTGGTCGGTAGGTCGTTAATATAAAGCAAGAACAGTAGAGGGCCCAAAACACTTCCCTGAGGAACACCAACCCTATTTACTAATATATTAGAACTAAAATGATCTACGGTATTGTTATCATTAGTATGTTCGATTTGCACGTATTGCATCCGGTTTTTTAGATAACTACCAATCCAGTCCAAGGTTTTCCCTCGAATACCATATTTTAAACATTTATCAAGAAGGCGTTGATGCGAGACGAAGTCGAAAGCCTTGCTCATGTCGAAGAATATGGCACAGACTGGATTTCTTTTATCCACTTCTTCAGTAATTTTTTTGATCAACGTAAATGCAGCCAGTATTGTAGATTTTCCCCTTTGAAAGCCATTTTGTTCCTCTCTTATTATGTTGTTCTTGTCACAAAAGGAAGTCAGCCTAGAATGCATAATCTTTTCGAATATTTTTGACAGAACAGGCACCAGAGTAATTGGCCGGTAATTATTCAAATCTTCTTTATCACCCTTCTTGTGCAATGGCTTTACAATGGACATCTTAAGTTTTTCAGGAAAAATACCACTTGTGAAAGAAAGATTAATGAGAAAACTAAGGACAGGTGCAATTAGTAAAGCACAGGTTTTAATAACTTTAGTGGATATTTCGTCATATCCTACAGAATTCGTAGATTTTAATGTTTTAATTGTTTTTATGACTTCATAGTCATCACAAGGATATAAGAACATTGTAGAGTCATGCGACGAAATATTTTTTATACTATGTGCCTCACTTTTATATTGATTTTTAGTTAGTTGAATAAAATATTCGTTAAAAATTTCTGCAATTTCTTCAGGGTTAGTATATTGTTTATTATCTTTTACAATTTTATTCAAACAATTAGGTTTAAAATTACAATATGCCTTATTTTTAACCAAGTCCCATGTCCCGTAATGATTCGTATCTTTATAAATTTTCACGTCTGTTTTAAAGGAAACAATGGAAACTGATAATATCTCGTACCTATCGTTCTGTGACCGAATGTTTTGATTATGTAAAGGAACAATAATAATATTTTTTCCTTCCACAGACATTCAACACGTTAATTTAAGTATGTATACATCGTTGTTTTACTTTTGTCTCTCACTATCATGATGATTTTCATTATATATTCCAACGATCGTAAATCCTTATGTATTGACATTGTACTACCCATTGTTTCATTGCATACATACGAACTGTCACCATTAATGATTAATTCTTTTTTTTCTTCTTTCAAATTGACATGTAATAAGATTGTAATTATTGCGAATAAATGAGTATGAGTATATGAATATACGCGATATTATCACGACGTTTCGAACCCTTTACAGCGTTCACGGATGACCGAGGAACACGTGAATTTAGTTTTTTATATAAGATCTCCATCAAAATAAGACATACGAAATTACCAACATAATATATAATACACTATAGCTAAACCACAAACTATGAATTTTATTGGTTATACAATATACCATATACCTACATGCCACATATTTCTAATATTTTAAAAGAGCAAAATTGACTTTGAAATTGAGTTTGGACGTAAAAGTAAGTACCTATTTATTTATTCTTTTGTTTTTCTAATGCAATTTTAGAAAATTAATTAATACTTACTTATACAGGTTTCTTAAGAAAATATCTGTTATAATCTACTGGTTTTATGTTTTTTTGGTAAAAACATATCAAGCAAATGTTACAGGTTTTCATCAAGCGATCTGTTTACCTACGGCATAAAAAACTTGCAAAAAAGACAAAAGACTAGTCAATTCCAGAAAAGTCCATTTCGAATAAGTGCTTGCGGCGGAACGTAATACCCAACAATGACGTAGCTATGTGTGTAGGTATAGCTATAGCGAAGCTTCTTAGCTATGCAGCTAGCTATGGAGCGTGATTGACATTGGCATACATGGGGATTTGATAAATCGCTGACTCAATATAACAAGGTTGTATGTGGAACTTATATCTGCTTGAAATTAGAACATTGTCACATTAACACTTACCCCCTTATTCATAAATGTCTCTTAACTTAGCAAGTGGCTAAGTATTGTTTGTCATTTTCGCTCTTATAGACACATTGATAAGATCGAAAGGGACAAACAATACTTAGTGATTTGCTAAGTTTGGAGACGGTTGTCAAAATAAGGTGGTTAGTCCAAATTTAATCACCCCGAAAATGTAACATAAAGCGGGGTAATATTGGGGTAGCGAAATAATAATTATTATTTAAGTAGATCACTGTGCTTCTCCATTAGGGTGGATCGATTTTTTTATTTTTGGAAATTCATAAAATAATTTTTATGGACTTCGTGGCTAGAAAAACAAAAAATATTATGATCATTATGAAACGCGGCCCTATAAGAATAACCTGTCCAAAAAGTAACATCTTCAACAATATATCTTTTTCCGATAATCATTCGGGAAGTACTGCCGCAAGAGCCTCAAAGTTGAAAATCATTTTTTGGAGATACTGCTAACAATGTTCATAATAATTAAACCACGCAAATCCAAAATTTATGCAAAACAATCTTATTTTGGTTATCCATAAAAGTAAAACAGAAAATATCCATGCTCATCTGAGTTTTCTTAAAAAACCTTAAAAATAAGGCCGATCTTCGGGCCTCTAAATGGGGTCCAAAATGATGAAATATCCAAAAATGGTTGTAATATTTTTTGTTTCTGTAGCCACATAGTATCGATTCGTTAAGATTATTTAATGATTATCCGAAAATAAAAAAATCGATCCACCCTATTCTCCATTCGATAAAGGAATGTTAAGTGACACTTCAATCCCTTAGTCGACTCTTACGACACTCAGGGGAAGCGTTGGGGTGGTGACCAATGTATTGTTACTGCCGTCACCATACGGCATTATTTTAGGTACCAATTTTTTATTAATGTATACATAAATATACTGAGATATCTTACACAAATCGACCTAGTCCCAAATAATTCCCTCGCCGGAATTCGAACCAGGAAGCTTCGCAGGCAGGGTCATTACCAACTCGGTTATGGAGGCTACAAATGGATATGATATGATGAACTGATGTGACAGCCACGGACCGGAACCGGTATTTTACAAAAACCTCGAAATAGCCCAATATTTGAAAATGTGTCCTGCTCAATATTTTATGTAATTGGGTCATTGTCAGTCCGAAAAACAATGTTACGATTTGATTGCATAGGGCTATAGACCGGGAAACCTAGTTGTACCGTCAATTATTTTATCCCAAAACTAGTACAGAAATTCCATCCATTAACTTTAGGTATGTCCACCGAAAAGACGATAACCTAAATGTGACAACGACCCAATTTACAAAACCATATTTTTAAATTACTCCATTAACTTAAATACCATGAATTTATATACCGAAGAACGAAAAAAAAACCGTTATTTTTGTATGGAGAAAATAACGGTACCGGTTCCTGGTCACAGCGTCAAAACGGCGGCATGTAAACCGCCCCTCGAGCCAATACGCAGTTTGTCAAAC
>JALPQI010010441.1:0-49416 GCA_025490895.1 Thaumatotibia leucotreta
TTTATCAAAATTAAACTTTAGAACATTTAAATACAGTTTAAAAATCGTCTGACATAAAATCACACAAAATAATATCCTTGAATGAATTATCGCGTTTACTGGAACGTACTTCATCAGATGTCATTGACATTTTACTCAGTGTTGTCACAAATATTTTAGTAGGTTTTTAAAAATTCCCCTATTATTTGTACCTCTACCTAGATTGTTCTGTTAGGATTCTGCCGAATTGCCGATCTCACTACTAAGAATCGGCGTCTCGCGGTATTAAGGTGATGTGATGAGATGTTTTTAAGAGGCCGCTCCGATAAGATAAAATAAGTGATTAATATGTAATAGGTTATAATATTTCTTTAAGTATTTTCAAAACTGTACAATGTGTATACATAAATTAAATCGAACTAATCTAATCTACCTAATTCATATCTAGTTTTTACAAACGTTTTGGATTTAGGTGAATCAACTTTTTCCTGTCTGTTATTGCCATGTTTACCACCAAATAGGTTTATTTCCACACAGTTTTATGTATCTGTGATGAAAGTAGGCTTTATCGTTATTTAAAAACATTAATATCAAGGTGCCGAGAATGCTGGGCATCGGGGGCATATTGACAGCCCCGAAATGCTGCTCGGAATTCTCGGCACCTTAGTAAAGTTTCATTTTTAGGGTTCCTTAGTCAACTAGTAATAGTAACCCGTATAGTTTCTGTCTGTTCGTCCAACCGTCTGTAGATTATGTCAGTGACAGTTAGCACAAGGAAGCTGTAATTTGATACGAATAGGTAAATGAATCACGCTGACTGATTTTTTTATTAGGGTAAAACGGTAAAATATTCACAACAAATGGTTGCAGATATTATATCATCATTACTTGACGGACTTGTACTTTACTAATATCTAGTCTTCTTTACTTTTTTTCGAAAGATTTCTTCAATATTTAAACAATAAATTTCATTGAACAGTTTTAACAGTTTTGACATCGACACCGTATTTTTGTGAAAATTGTATTCTTAGGCTTGTCACACCAATCTGTCAAACTAAGTAGGGCGTTTTTTGTTGTACTTTTACTGTTGTAAGACGTTTTTAATGAGGTCAAAATCGGGCTAAACAACTGAAACAGAAAGGTTGTATCGACTTATTTGGGTGAATCAGCTTTTTTCTGTCTGTTATGCAAAAATGAATTTTTCTGGTGTTAATAAGACTTTTCCTTAATGGACCACTACAATGTTTACATAATTTAAGTAGCATGATTTTGCATAAAATGAGCGTGACTCTTGTGAGCGTAACCTTACGTTCTGCACACGCATTCGGTGTTGCTTAGCCTTTAACCTTTTGGACGCCAACGACTGATACATTGGCACCGCAGGTTCATCGCCAAAGACCGATATATAAGTCATGGTCCACAGAGCAATATAAACCGCAACGCATGTGCGTAAAGTTTCTCCTAAGACCCAGTGACATTCGCTTAGTTTTTGAATTTAGAACTTTCTCTTCATTAATAAAAGTTCAAAATAAGTTTTGGAATATGTACAAAATTTTGTACACGAGGTACTTAGGAGGTTAAATTCAGTTTTGACATTTTGTTGACGTGGCGTCTCAATGACAGCTTTTGTATTTGAAGTGGCTTCGAAAAGGTTAAATATTCCAGGTGGGCAGTTTCTATCCAAAATATTTATGAGGTTCAATACAATGTGCCCATGAGGAAAGGGAAAAAATTCAACAGCGGATTTCTGACCAAATTTGAAGTTCAAAATGTCATATGAAGTTTTCTGGATTCAGTCTATTGTAAGAGAAAATTTGATTTTTTCTTAAAACAGTTTTAGACCGTTACGCTATGATAAACGCATTTTAGGAAACGATTTTGTCACTATGTTGTCTTAGTCTTGTCACACTTAATTGACACACGTCAAATTAACAAAAATATCTTTAATTACCTAGCAAATGTAAAAAAAAACTTAAAGTGCATTTTTTGCGATAGTTTTATTAATAAAATCCTTTTTATAAATATCAGATGTCATATACCAAAGAAAAACGACCAAGATCACCCATGTCCGAGGTGGGACCGAGTGGCCGAGGGGTGCAGGCATCGGCCGCGGGGGCTGGGTA
Source organism: Thaumatotibia leucotreta (assembly GCA_025490895.1). NCBI lineage: Eukaryota > Metazoa > Arthropoda > Insecta > Lepidoptera > Tortricidae > Thaumatotibia > Thaumatotibia leucotreta. Next base: position 2,103 of record JALPQI010010441.1, read on the forward strand.
CGTGGGTTCGATCCCCACCTCGGACATGGGTGATCTTGGTCGTTTTTCTTTGGTATATGACATCTGATATTTATAATTTATATAGTATTAAGTAGTGTGACTACTGGAGAAAGGTTAAAGGTGCAAATCAAAATATTTAGTTAATAAATAATTTGATTTGTACTTTCGCAATATGTTCAAAATCCTTTTTTTTGTGTATAAAGGCATTCAAAATGTCAAAAAAAAAACAATTTCTTCAAATAAAAATAAAAAATTTTTTTTTGCTGGTTTGATCAAAACTCATTCGACATTTTTTGCTTCTTTAAGTCTCAGGAATATGCTGTTAGAATTTTTCCCTTTCCTCGTGGGCACCTAGTATAAGGAATAAAACGATTATAACGAGCAGCATTTATTAAAAATATATATTAAAATCATGAAAGATCCGGAGACCACAGCTTAAACGTTCTGTCGTAAGAACACGTTGCGATGTACTTGTTGTCGAAAGATATGTCACCCGACATCACCTGAAACAAAATAGTACATTTCGATACAAGTGCAAAAAAAATTTTTCGACGAGGGTGAAAGTTGGAGCCCGAGTGAAACGAAGGCGACAATCACCCGAGTTTATTAAAAAGAAGTTTTTACACGTGTATCGAACGATTTTTTTCATAACAAGTGCCTTAAAAAGAGAAATTAACGCACACGGAGCGTACGCAAAGTTAACTTTTCCGCACTAGTTAGGAAAATAAATATTTCAATACATTTTGGATTTAAGCTTTTTTTATCACTGTACTTTCTTTAGTCATTTTTAACCGACTTCAAAAAAAGGAGGTTGTTGTATATTGAATAACATTAAATAAATATTCAAAGATGTAACATGTAGGTCTAACAGAGGTTCTTAATTAGATTGTTTTTTTTTTGTTGTATGTAATGTTACCCGATATCCCCGAGAATCGTGAACCGATTTTTTTTGTGATCGAACGTGTATAACCCCGAGATGGTCCCGTTGGCACCAAGTTGGGGTCTGATGATGGGATCTTGGAGGAAAAAATGTTATAGGTACATGTATGGCGCTTTTGGTAATTTTCATTCATTTGCAAGAATTTGCATTCAGAAAGTAGGATTTGATGATGGAAACCAAGATTGTCCTGTTGGTACCAAGTCGGGTTCTGATGATGGGATCTTGGAAAAATCAGTTGAAGTCGGTTGATTTAAATTTTCAATTTGGTTATTATATCTAGTACTTTATTAAAAAGCTTTTTGGACAGGCTTAATCTAACGGTCACTACAGATACCAGACATTCTCGGTCCGGCAAGAATATTACTCTACTTGGGCAGGGTTGATCTAACGGTGATTACCGACGTTCTCTCAATAGAGTTACCTTATTGTCTAGCCAGGATCGGTAGATTCGGTAGTGGTTGGTCCGGCAAGAATATTACTCTACTTGGGCATGATTGATCTAACGGTCACTATTGGCATTCTCTCAATAGAGTTACCTTATTGTCGTGCCCAGCCAGGATCGGTAGTGGTTAGTCCGGCAAGAATGTTACTCTACTTTGGCATGATTGATCTAACGGTCACTACCGACGTTCTCTGAATAGAGTTACCTTATTGTCGTGCCCGGCCAGAGTCCGTAGTGGTTGGTCCGGCAAGAATGTTACTCTACTTTAGCATGATTGATCTAACGGTCACAACTGAGTTCTCTCAATAGAGTTACCTTATTGTCGTGCCCAGCCAGGGTGCGTAGTGGTTAGTCCGGCAAGAATGTTACTCTACTTGGGCATGATTGATCTAACAATCACTACCGACGTTCTCTCAATAGAGTTACCTTATTGTCGTGCCCAGCCAGGATCGGTAGTGGTTGGTCCGGCAAGAATGTTACTCTACTTGGGCATGATTAATCTAACGGTCACTACTGACATTCGCTCAATAGAGTTACCTTATTGTTGCACCCAGCCAGTGTCCGTAGTGGTTGGTCCGGCAAGAATGTTACTCTACTTGGGCATGATTGATCTAACGGTCACTATCGACGTTCTCTCAATAGAGATACCTTATTGTCGTGCCCGGCTACAGTCCGTAGTGGTTGGTCCGGCAAGAATGTTACTCTACTTGGACATGATTGATCTAACGGTCACTATCGACGTTCTCTCAATAGAGATACCTTATTGTCGTGCCCGGCTACAGTCCGTAGTGGTTGGTCCGGCAAGAATGTTACTCTACTTGGACATGATTGATCTAACGGTCACTACCGACGTTCTCTCAATAGAGTTACCTTATTGTCGTGCCCGGCCAGGCTCCGTATTGGTTGGTCCGGGAAGAATGTTACTCTACTTGGGCATGAATGATCTAACAATCACTACCGACGTTCTCTCAATAGAGTTACCTTATTGTCGTGCCCAGCCAGGTTCCGTAGTGGTAGGTCCGGCAAGAATGTTACTCTACTTGAGCATGATTGATCTAACAGTCACTATTGACATTCTGTCAATAGAGTTACCTTATTGTCGTGCCCAGCCAGGGTCCGGAGCGGATGCCAGGCAGGGCTGGACCACAGCTTTGCACTCTTGTCGTAAGAAGTCGTCATCAGGAAGTGCCCGTGGCTCTTCTGGTATCTCACATCTGTAAAAAATCGTACTTTATTAAACCGCGTAGTGACAGTAAGAACACAATACATTTGTCACCCCAATTTTTCGGGTGTAAGAGGTGACTGTGGGATTGAAGTGTCGTTGACCTTTGATTTGAAGACAGATGATGGCCGGGTTTTTTTTTCTGTTACGAGATTTACCGAATCATCATCACCATCATATCAGCCGAAAGACGTCCACTGCTGAATATAGGCCTCCCCCAAAGATTGCCACAATGACCGGTCCTGCGCTACCCGCATCCAGCGGACTCCTGCGAACTTCACCAGGTCATCGGTTCACCTTGTGGGGGCCTACCCACGCAGCACGCTACGCCTTCCGGTACGTGGCTACCACTCAAGAACCTTCCCGCCCCAACGGCCATCGGTTTACCGTATGTTCTCACTAAATTCGTTTGCATATTTTTTTATTGAATGTCATCTCACATTCTCTTCTGAATGAACTTGGCATGTGATATACAGGGTTGCCAGTACCAGTTAATATAATGGCTTTCATGCATGTACTGTTACCGGTGTCACTTGTTAGACAGAATAGTCTTTAAGTTTACTATTTTTGGTTGCCCTGAAAATCAGCTTCGTGGTAACCTAATGTAGTCATGCTGAGGTGTGTATAAAATTTCATTAATTACTCTGTAAGTGTATCGATTTAATCACTAGGGGTCGGAACTATGGGTGCAAAACTTTAACTAAACTTCTCAAGTGGACTTGACGTAGCACATACATCCATAAAATATTCATATCTACACACCCACACATAAGTTGAAGATTCCGAGATAGGGAATAAAATTGGATACAGATTTTTCAATAATATTCGTATTTTTCTTGGCTAAAGTGTTCCCATATGTCAAATTTTAAAGTTTTGCACCCATAGTTCCGGCCTCTATTAATCACCAAATAAATAATATTCTATTCTATTAAAAAACCATAATTACCACTAAGGAGGTGTGTGTGCGCCGCTATAGTGTAGACACACGAGCGTTTCCTCAGGTCCCAGATTTTAGCCTGCAAAAAAGCGTTACATAAACTTATTGAAAATACTATTCTACCGTCGATTTTCATCGACTTAATAATCAGGAATTCAAGACCATCACTATCGTACCAAGTGCTGTTGGCTATGTAAAGTTTTCCGAAGGTATGAATATTATATTTTTCCCTGATAGCCGTCGTCTTATGGTTCAAGAAACTTCGGCTCTTTTATTTTTATTTCCTATAAATTGTTAATAATCTTTTTTTAAGTGAGTGAGGTGACATTTGTGTAGTTTTATGGATGAATACAGCCTAATGCGTTCGTCCGTAATCAATAATCATTATAATGAAATAGAAAAAAAAAATCTGTCAACGTCAATGTCATTCGTGTCATTCATTAATTTCTGCGACCATATATAACATGGACGTCTAACGCCAGCTCAAAAATGCCCCCAAACACAATTGTTCAATTGTGCCAAGATGGGCAGAACATAGCGCTTTTCTTTATCAAAACTTTGACGGACCAATCACAACTATTTTCAAATATTGAAATTCATTACCGTGACGCATTGAAGAGGGGGTGACATTTGTCAAGTAAAATTCAGGACCATTTTTAAAAGGCAATTTAGTATGGCGTGCGGCTTCCATGTTTTATTTGTTCGTAGATTCATTTCTTTTTTTCTATTTCATTGTACTTGTTGCGGACGAATTCATTTGAAATACACTTGTCAACTAAAAATCAGGACCGTTTTTGCAAGGCAATTTAGTATGGCATGCGGCTTCCATGTTTTCGTAGCCTTTCCTACTATTTTACCTGGTGATCCTGCGCTGCCGTAGCTAGCGTGTACCCGCACGGGGACCAATCGACCCCTAATACGGGGCTCAATCGACCCCTAATACGGGGCCTAAATGACCCTCGAGGAACATGAGAACATGACGCAGCGCCCCGTACGAAGGTCGCAGACTCGGCCGAACCTACTATGAATATGGTTTACCTGGTGATCCTGTGCTGCTGTAGCTAGCGTGTACCCGCACGGGGACCAATCGACCCCTAATACGGGGCCTAAATGACCCTCGAGGAACATGACGCAGCGCCCCGTACGGAGGTCCCAGACTCGGCCGAATGCGTCCATTCCGCTGTGGACATAATAATTGGTTTTAGTACTTATTTTTTGGTATAAATTTTAAAAATACTTATAGGATGGTAAAATCACATTTATTACATATATAATCACCAAATTAAAAATTTTAAAAAACCGACTTCAACCGGTTTCTCCAAGATTCCCGATTTGTTTCCATCATTGGTTTCCTCAAATCCTACTTTCTGAATGCAAATTCTTGTAAATGAATGAAAATTACCAAAAGCGCCATACATGTACCTATAACATTTGAAGAGATCCCTCGATTTCTCCAGGATCCCATCATCAGACCCCAACTTGGTGCCAATGGGACCATCTCGGGGTAATACACGTTCGATCACAAAAAGAAATTTTAGAATCGGTTCACTATTCTCGGAGATATCAGGTAACATACATACAACAAAAAAAAAAAAAAAAAAAAATTCAGTCGAATTGAGAACCTCCTCCTTTCTTTGAAGTCGGTTAAAAATAGTACATTATGCTAAAAGCCTACGGCGTCGGGCTTCTAACACTCTCGTTAGTAATTCCGTACATAACTCCCTTGATGTATACAAAGTTTTTCATCACACTTGCCCACCAAAAAAATAAAATTTAAGACAAAATATTATTAAATGACGTCCCGACATTTTTATTACACCCTAGGGAATTTCACTTTTCTATGACTCCCGCTACGCATGCAAGCAATGGCGCGCTTATACAGCAAGTGTGATGAAAACTTAACATTACATTAAAAATAAATATAGTTAAACATTAAAGTATTAGAACATTCCATTAATTAATCTTATTACTATTATTTTTGTTATATTCGCCCTTAAATTGGTAATGTTCGTCACAAGGAACATAGTCTTCGACCCACTTTTTCAATTTTTTTTAAAACAGAATTTTCTGCTCTACACAATGGCGAGGGGGCTAGAACATGATTTTTTTAAATTTGCCAATTTAAGGGATAAGGACTTCTTAAAGAGCCTCCATTTCACTCCACTTTTCTTTGTTCAGGGCTATTTATATCCAGTTATCACCTGCATTTTTTTCAGTTAGTCTGTCCATCTTTCCATTGGGCGACCTGTTTCCTTTTACTGAGATATCAATTCACAAGTGCTTTACGATGAAGGAAGACATCGTGAGGAATGCATACACTTGCGAAGAAATTCAAGGGTGTATGTGTAGTCCCCAAGTACTGGGCCAGCGTTGGGACCGCGCAAAATAGGCATGTTTGATGTCGAGTTGCGGAAAAAATGCCAGAATACAACAACAAGAGACTGATGACGTGTTGTGATGTGCAGGGATCGGATACCGGTTTTTTCTCCATACAAAAGAACGGTTTGATTTTCGTTCTTCGGTATATATTTTTTTGTTATTGGAGTAATTTAAAAATACGATGCTATTGATTACATAAAATATTGAAGACGACGGCTATTTCGAGGTTTTTCTAAAAAACCGGTTCCGATTCCGATCCTTGGTCATGTGATTCTTACCCAGTGACAGCTAGCGAGCCGTCGCATTGAAACGCTACGCTATATACTTCTTTCGCGTGGCCCTCTTGATGCAATACCTCCGTCGCTGTAACACAAACACACTAATATTAAACAAGATAGTGACAAAAATAGTACATTACGACACAAATACGAAAAACATGAAATCCTAAACGAGTGACGATGTTTTAAAACACGACCGAAGGGATTGTTGTAATCGACACGAGTTACGAATTTCCTTGTAAAATGACCCACTTCTAGCACTAGAGCCTAAAAAGTACACCATTTGTACTAAAATAGTACATTTCGTAACTAGTGCGGGAAAACTTTTTTTCGGCGAGGGCGAGTTAAAAAAAAGTTTTTGCTCGTGTAAGGGACGATTTTTTTCATAACAAGTGCGTCAAAAAGAGAAATTACCGCGCGCGAAGCGTGCGCAAAGTTCGTTTTTGCGCACTATGTAGGAAAAAGGAGGTTTTGAATATAAATTTCTTTTTTGTACGTATCTTATTCGATATTTTCGAGAATCGTTAATCGTATACTCCTGAAATAGTCCAGTAGGCACCAAAACGGCACCTGATGATGTCATCTTAAGAGACATCGCTAGTGGTCGGGTTATTTTTAATTTGTTGATAACGAACTTCGATTTGCATTAAAAAAATTGTTTCTTTCGCAAAAGTTTAGGCATTCGAAGATAGTCTACGCTGTGTGTGTGTGTGTGTGTGTGTGTGTGTGTGTGTGTAGTTACCAGTCTCCAGGTCCCAGAGCCGCCAGCTGCAGTCGAACACGGTCGCGGCGAGCATCCTGCCCGACGGGTGGAACTCTACCCGGGACACTGTGTGTGTGTGTGTGTGTGTGTGTGTAGTTACCAGTCTCCAGGTCCCAGAGCCGCCAGCTGCAGTCGAACACGGCCGCAGATTATACATAACATACATATTACCTCATTACCTATTACAACAAAACCTGAATTAAATAATACACACTGTAAATATTAAATTCATAACTTTTAATAATACAGACTTAAAATAAAATTACTACCTATGTAAATAAAATAACTAGCTAACAATCATCATCACTATCTGATTGAATAGTCACATTAATGCCGTCATTTTTAAAAAGCGTAGTTAGTTTTTCATTCGGCCGTGGAATTTTTGAAAGAAATCTACCGAAAGACAGAAAATATATTATAGCTGCTACGTGTGAGCAACATCCCACGGTTCTTAGACCATTGGCACATTCACAATAGTGTTGTTCTATGGCGTTTATCCCTGTAGAGTTTGGAGCATATTTAATGAAGCATTTGTATATCCTTTTTGAAATGTGCCGAGAATGCACTTTTATTTTTAATATATTTGTCGCATCTTTAACGTAAGCGAGATTTAGACTACCGTTCTCATCCTGCCCGACGGGTGGAACTCTACCCGGGACACTGTGTGTGTGTGTGTGTGTGTGTGTGTGTAGTTACCAGTCTCCAGGTCCCAGAGCCGCCAGCTGCAGTCGAACACGGTCGCGGCGAGCATCCTGCCCGACGGGTGGAACTCTACCCGGGACACTGTGTGTGTGTGTGTGTGTGTGTGTAGTTACCAGTCTCCAGGTCCCAGAGCCGCCAGCTGCAGTCGAACACGGTCGCGGCGAGCATCCTGCCCGACGGGTGGAACTCTACCCGGGACACTGTGTGTGTGTGTGTGTGTGTGTGTGTAGTTACCAGTCTCCAGGTCCCAGAGCCGCCAGCTGCAGTCGAACACGGTCGCGGCGAGCATCCTGCCCGACGGGTGGAACTCTACCCGGGACACTGTGTGTGTGTGTGTGTGTGTGTGTGTAGTTACCAGTCTCCAGGTCCCAGAGCCGCCAGCTGCAGTCGAACACGGTCGCGGCGAGCATCCTGCCCGACGGGTGGAACTCTACCCGGGACACTGTGTGTGTGTGTGTGTGTGTGTGTGTAGTTACCAGTCTCCAGGTCCCAGAGCCGCCAGCTGCAGTCGAACACGGTCGCGGCGAGCATCCTGCCCGACGGGTGGAACTCTACCCGGGACACTGTGTGTGTGTGTGTGTGTGTGTGTGTAGTTACCAGTCTCCAGGTCCCAGAGCCGCCAGCTGCAGTCGAACACGGTCGCGGCGAGCATCCTGCCCGACGGGTGGAACTCTACCCGGGACACTGTGTGTGTGTGTGTGTGTGTGTGTGTAGTTACCAGTCTCCAGGTCCCAGAGCCGCCAGCTGCAGTCGAACACGGCCGCAGATTATACATAACATACATATTACCTCATTACCTATTACAACAAAACCTGAATTAAATAATACACACTGTAAATATTAAATTCATAACTTTTAATAATACAAACTTAAAATAAAATTACTACCTATGTAAATAAAATAACTAGCTAACAATCATCATCACTATCTGATTGAATAGTCACATTAATGCCGTCATTTTAAAAAAGCGTAGTTAGTTTTTCATTTGGCCGTGGAATTTTTGAAAGAAATCTACCGAAAGACAGAACGTCATGCCCGAAACGTCAGGATATAATTAAACGTAAGTTTACGCGATTAAGACCCGTTTGTCTTTAAAATATGAGTGATAATCGTGAAAGTTTAAATCATTAGACAGAAAATATATTATAGCTGCTACGTGTGAGCAACATCCCACGGTTCTTAGACCATTGGCACATTCACAATAGTGTTGTTCTATGGCGTTTATCCCTGTAGAGTTTGGAGCATATTTAATGAAGCATTTGTATATCCTTTTTGAAATGTGCCGAGAATGCACTTTTATTTTAAATATATTTGTCGCATCTTTAACGTAAGCGAGATTTAGACTACCGTTCTCATCCTGCCCGACGGGTGGAACTCTACCCGGGACACTGTGTGTGTGTGTGTGTGTGTGTGTGTAGTTACCAGTCTCCAGGTCCCAGAGCCGCCAGCTGCAGTCGAACACGGTCGCGGCGAGCATCCTGCCCGACGGGTGGAACTCTACCCGGGACACTGTGTGTGTGTGTGTGTGTGTGTGTGTGTAGTTACCAGTCTCCAGGTCCCAGAGCCGCCAGCTGCAGTCGAACACGGTCGCGGCGAGCATCCTGCCCGACGGGTGGAACTCTACCCGGGACACTGTGTGTGTGTGTGTGTGTGTGTGTAGTTACCAGTCTCCAGGTCCCAGAGCCGCCAGCTGCAGTCGAACACGGTCGCGGCGAGCATCCTGCCCGACGGGTGGAACTCTACCCGGGACACTGTGTGTGTGTGTGTGTGTGTGTGTGTAGTTACCAGTCTCCAGGTCCCAGAGCCGCCAGCTGCAGTCGAACACGGTCGCGGCGAGCATCCTGCCCGACGGGTGGAACTCTACCCGGGACACTGTGTGTGTGTGTGTGTGTGTGTGTGTGTAGTTACCAGTCTCCAGGTCCCAGAGCCGCCAGCTGCAGTCGAACACGGCCGTGGCGTCAGCAATTACATAGAATATTTTTAGTTACAAATAGATTGATGTGATGTACTAATGTATGTGTACTTTTCTTTTTCTTTTGTGTACTGTCTTATTTACTTCTGTGTGTCATGAATAAATTATTTTCTATTTTTTTTCTAATGTAGCAATTACATAGAATATTTCAAGTTAGAAATGAGCTTGGTTTAAATGATACAAAAAACGAAGTACTTAACCGTAAACCTAAATTATACTGCAGTAGTATGAAGTATCATAAAGTATATGTAGTTAAAAAATGTGTTAAAAATTGTCTACATATTGGTTCTATATAGCAGTATCGCTGCATAAGTAATATAAGAATACATGTATTGTTGAAAATAGATTGATGTGATGTACTAATGTAGCAATTACATAGAATATTTTTAGTTAGAAATAGATTGATGTGATGTACTAATGTAGCAATTACATAGAATATTTTTAGTTAGAAATAGATTGATGTGATGTACTAATGTAGCAATTACATAGAATATTTTTAGTTAGAAATAGATTGATGTGATGTACTAATGTAGCAATTACATAGAATATTTTTAGTTAGAAATAGATTGATGTGATGTACTAATGTAGCAATTACATAGAATATTTTTAGTTAGAAATGAGCTTGGTTGAAATGATACAAAAAACGAAGTAAGCGCTGAAAAATAATTATCAGCGAGGAAAAAAAAAAAAAAACAAAAAAACACGGCCGCGGCGAGCATCCTGCCCGACGGGTGGAACTCTACCCGGGACACTGTGTGTGTGTGTGTGTGTGTGTGTGTAGTTACCAGTCTCCAGGTCCCAGAGCCGCCAGCTGCAGTCGAACACGGTCGCGGCGAGCATCCTGCCCGACGGGTGGAACTCTACCCGGGACACTGTGTGTGTGTGTGTGTGTGTGTGTGTAGTTACCAGTCTCCAGGTCCCAGAGCCGCCAGCTGCAGTCGAACACGGTCGCGGCGAGCATCCTGCCCGACGGGTGGAACTCTACCCGGGACACTGTGTGTGTGTGTGTGTGTGTGTGTGTGTAGTTACCAGTCTCCAGGTCCCAGAGCCGCCAGCTGCAGTCGAACACGGTCGCGGCGAGCATCCTGCCCGACGGGTGGAACTCTACCCGGGACACTGTGTGTGTGTGTGTGTGTGTGTGTGTAGTTACCAGTCTCCAGGTCCCAGAGCCGCCAGCTGCAGTCGAACACGGTCGCGGCGAGCATCCTGCCCGACGGGTGGAACTCTACCCGGGACACTGTGTGTGTGTGTGTGTGTGTGTGTGTGTAGTTACCAGTCTCCAGGTCCCAGAGCCGCCAGCTGCAGTCGAACACGGTCGCGGCGAGCATCCTGCCCGACGGGTGGAACTCTACCCGGGACACTGTGTGTGTGTGTGTGTGTGTGTGTGTAGTTACCAGTCTCCAGGTCCCAGAGCCGCCAGCTGCAGTCGAACACGGCCGCAGATTATACATAACATACATATTACCTCATTACCTATTACAACAAAACCTGAATTAAATAATACACACTGTAAATATTAAATTCATAACTTTTAATAATACAAACTTAAAATAAAATTACTACCTATGTAAATAAAATAACTAGCTAACAATCATCATCACTATCTGATTGAATAGTCACATTAATGCCGTCATTTTTAAAAAGCGTAGTTAGTTTTTCATTCGGCCGTGGAATTTTTGAAAGAAATCTACCGAAAGACAGAAAATATATTATAGCTGCTACGTGTGAGCAACATCCCACGGTTCTTAGACCATTGGCACATTCACAATAGTGTTGTTCTATGGCGTTTATCCCTGTAGAGTTTGGAGCATATTTAATGAAGCATTTGTATATCCTTTTTGAAATGTGCCGAGAATGCACTTTTATTTTTAATATATTTGTCGCATCTTTAACGTAAGCGAGATTTAGACTACCGTTCTCATCCTGCCCGACGGGTGGAACTCTACCCGGGACACTGTGTGTGTGTGTGTGTGTGTGTGTGTAGTTACCAGTCTCCAGGTCCCAGAGCCGCCAGCTGCAGTCGAACACGGTCGCGGCGAGCATCCTGCCCGACGGGTGGAACTCTACCCGGGACACTGTGTGTGTGTGTGTGTGTGTGTGTAGTTACCAGTCTCCAGGTCCCAGAGCCGCCAGCTGCAGTCGAACACGGTCGCGGCGAGCATCCTGCCCGACGGGTGGAACTCTACCCGGGACACTGTGTGTGTGTGTGTGTGTGTGTGTGTAGTTACCAGTCTCCAGGTCCCAGAGCCGCCAGCTGCAGTCGAACACGGTCGCGGCGAGCATCCTGCCCGACGGGTGGAACTCTACCCGGGACACTGTGTGTGTGTGTGTGTGTGTGTGTAGTTACCAGTCTCCAGGTCCCAGAGCCGCCAGCTGCAGTCGAACACGGTCGCGGCGAGCATCCTGCCCGACGGGTGGAACTCTACCCGGGACACTGTGTGTGTGTGTGTGTGTGTGTGTGTAGTTACCAGTCTCCAGGTCCCAGAGCCGCCAGCTGCAGTCGAACACGGTCGCGGCGAGCATCCTGCCCGACGGGTGGAACTCTACCCGGGACACTGTGTGTGTGTGTGTGTGTGTGTGTGTAGTTACCAGTCTCCAGGTCCCAGAGCCGCCAGCTGCAGTCGAACACGGTCGCGGCGAGCATCCTGCCCGACGGGTGGAACTCTACCCGGGACACTGTGTGTGTGTGTGTGTGTGTGTGTAGTTACCAGTCTCCAGGTCCCAGAGCCGCCAGCTGCAGTCGAACACGGTCGCGGCGAGCATCCTGCCCGACGGGTGGAACTCTACCCGGGACACTGTGTGTGTGTGTGTGTGTGTGTGTGTGTAGTTACCAGTCTCCAGGTCCCAGAGCCGCCAGCTGCAGTCGAACACGGCCGCAGATTATACATAACATACATATTACCTCATTACCTATTACAACAAAACCTGAATTAAATAATACACACTGTAAATATTAAATTCATAACTTTTAATAATACAAACTTAAAATAAAATTACTACCTATGTAAATAAAATAACTAGCTAACAATCATCATCACTATCTGATTGAATAGTCACATTAATGCCGTCATTTTTAAAAAGCGTAGTTAGTTTTTCATTCGGCCGTGGAATTTTTGAAAGAAATCTACCGAAAGACAGAAAATTATAGCTGCTACGTGTGAGCAACATCTCACGGTTCTTAGACCATTGGCACATTCACAATAGTGTTGTTCTATGGCGTTTATCCCTGTAGAGTTTGGAGCATATTTAATGAAGCATTTGTATATCCTTTTTGAAATGTGCCGAGAATGCACTTTTATTTTTAATATATTTGTCGCATCTTTAACGTAAGCGAGATTTAGACTACCGTTCTCATCCTGCCCGACGGGTGGAACTCTACCCGGGACACTGTGTGTGTGTGTGTGTGTGTGTGTGTAGTTACCAGTCTCCAGGTCCCAGAGCCGCCAGCTGCAGTCGAACACGGTCGCGGCGAGCATCCTGCCCGACGGGTGGAACTCTACCCGGGACACTGTGTGTGTGTGTGTGTGTGTGTGTGTAGTTACCAGTCTCCAGGTCCCAGAGCCGCCAGCTGCAGTCGAACACGGTCGCGGCGAGCATCCTGCCCGACGGGTGGAACTCTACCCGGGACACTGTGTGTGTGTGTGTGTGTGTGTGTGTAGTTACCAGTCTCCAGGTCCCAGAGCCGCCAGCTGCAGTCGAACACGGTCGCGGCGAGCATCCTGCCCGACGGGTGGAACTCTACCCGGGACACTGTGTGTGTGTGTGTGTGTGTGTGTGTAGTTACCAGTCTCCAGGTCCCAGAGCCGCCAGCTGCAGTCGAACACGGTCGCGGCGAGCATCCTGCCCGACGGGTGGAACTCTACCCGGGACACTGTGTGTGTGTGTGTGTGTGTGTGTAGTTACCAGTCTCCAGGTCCCAGAGCCGCCAGCTGCAGTCGAACACGGTCGCGGCGAGCATCCTGCCCGACGGGTGGAACTCTACCCGGGACACTGTGTGTGTGTGTGTGTGTGTGTGTGTAGTTACCAGTCTCCAGGTCCCAGAGCCGCCAGCTGCAGTCGAACACGGTCGCGGCGAGCATCCTGCCCGACGGGTGGAACTCTACCCGGGACACTGTGTGTGTGTGTGTGTGTGTGTGTGTAGTTACCAGTCTCCAGGTCCCAGAGCCGCCAGCTGCAGTCGAACACGGTCGCGGCGAGCATCCTGCCCGACGGGTGGAACTCTACCCGGGACACTGTGTGTGTGTGTGTGTGTGTGTGTGTAGTTACCAGTCTCCAGGTCCCAGAGCCGCCAGCTGCAGTCGAACACGGTCGCGGCGAGCATCCTGCCCGACGGGTGGAACTCTACCCGGGACACTGTGTGTGTGTGTGTGTGTGTGTGTGTAGTTACCAGTCTCCAGGTCCCAGAGCCGCCAGCTGCAGTCGAACACGGTCGCGGCGAGCATCCTGCCCGACGGGTGGAACTCTACCCGGGACACTGTGTGTGTGTGTGTGTGTGTGTGTGTAGTTACCAGTCTCCAGGTCCCAGAGCCGCCAGCTGCAGTCGAACACGGTCGCGGCGAGCATCCTGCCCGACGGGTGGAACTCTACCCGGGACACTGTGTGTGTGTGTGTGTGTGTGTGTAGTTACCAGTCTCCAGGTCCCAGAGCCGCCAGCTGCAGTCGAACACGGTCGCGGCGAGCATCCTGCCCGACGGGTGGAACTCTACCCGGGACACTGTGTGTGTGTGTGTGTGTGTGTGTGTAGTTACCAGTCTCCAGGTCCCAGAGCCGCCAGCTGCAGTCGAACACGGTCGCGGCGAGCATCCTGCCCGACGGGTGGAACTCTACCCGGGACACTGTGTGTGTGTGTGTGTGTGTGTGTGTAGTTACCAGTCTCCAGGTCCCAGAGCCGCCAGCTGCAGTCGAACACGGCCGCAGATTATACATAACATACATATTACCTCATTACCTATTACAACAAAACCTGAATTAAATAATACACACTGTAAATATTAAATTCATAACTTTTAATAATACAAACTTAAAATAAAATTACTACCTATGTAAATAAAATAACTAGCTAACAATCATCATCACTATCTCATTGAATAGTCACATTAATGCCGTCATTTTTAAAAAGCGTAGTTAGTTTTTCATTCGGCCGTGGAATTTTTGAAAGAAATCTACCGAAAGACAGAAAATATATTATAGCTGCTACGTGTGAGCAACATCTCACGGTTCTTAGACCATTGGCACATTCACAATAGTGTTGTTCTATGGCGTTTATCCCTGTAGAGTTTGGAGCATATTTAATGAAGCATTTGTATATCCTTTTTGAAATGTGCCGAGAATGCACTTTTATTTTTAATATATTTGTCGCATCTTTAACGTAAGCGAGATTTAGACTACCGTTCTCATCCTGCCCGACGGGTGTAACTCTACCCGGGACACTGTGTGTGTGTGTGTGTGTGTGTGTAGTTACCAGTCTCCAGGTCCCAGAGCCGCCAGCTGCAGTCGAACACGGTCGCGGCGAGCATCCTGCCCGACGGGTGGAACTCTACCCGGGACACTGTGTGTGTGTGTGTGTGTGTGTGTAGTTACCAGTCTCCAGGTCCCAGAGCCGCCAGCTGCAGTCGAACACGGCAGCGGCGAGCATCCTGCCCGACGGGTGGAACTCTACCCGGGACACTGTGTGTGTGTGTGTGTGTGTGTGTAGTTACCAGTCTCCAGGTCCCAGAGCCGCCAGCTGCAGTCGAACACGGTCGCGGCGAGCATCCTGCCCGACGGGTGGAACTCTACCCGGGACACTGTGTGTGTGTGTGTGTGTGTGTGTGTAGTTACCAGTCTCCAGGTCCCAGAGCCGCCAGCTGCAGTCGAACACGGTCGCGGCGAGCATCCTGCCCGACGGGTGGAACTCTACCCGGGACACTGTGTGTGTGTGTGTGTGTGTGTGTGTAGTTACCAGTCTCCAGGTCCCAGAGCCGCCAGCTGCAGTCGAACACGGCCGCGGCCAATGATATATAAGTAAAGATATGTTACACCAGCTCTAAAATTTAAGCGCTTAGATTGCGATAATTCTAACAATCGCTCTTAGTTCTACCCAGACCACCGAGAGGTGTGTACCACTGCAGAGTTCTCGCAAATCGCATGAACTGCTCCCTAAAATGTCATTTTATGTTATACAATAGTGAAAACCACAAAATAAAATGCAAAAATGGCCTTAACATCACACATCATGCGCAATTAAACTGAATTATGTATTTTTAACAATTTTACTATTTATTGAAAATAAATAGGACGCCATTTTGACGTTTTGGACTGACTGAGAGAAAAAGACAAGCTTATGCTGTTTAAGATCGAGAGTAACAAAGATAAAACAATGTTTATCAATAACAACCTTAAGAATGCACGCGCGATTGTCAAATGCTAGTTGTGTCTTTTTTATTTAGTAAATACAAGTGTACGTATTTTGCCATCTCTTTTACGCGTTTTGAAGTATGAAGATAGGTGTATGTCAACTGTCAATAAATTGTAGATGTATGATGTGAAGTATTTATTTCGCTCATTTTGTTAGAGTATAACGTATCTTTATTTATTATATCATTGGCCGCGGCGAGCATCCTGCCCGACGGGTGGAACTCTACCCGGGACACTGTGTGTGTGTGTGTGTGTGTGTGTGTAGTTACCAGTCTCCAGGTCCCAGAGCCGCCAGCTGCAGTCGAACACGGTCGCGGCGAGCATCCTGCCCGACGGGTGGAACTCTACCCGGGACACTGTGTGTGTGTGTGTGTGTGTGTGTGTAGTTACCAGTCTCCAGGTCCCAGAGCCGCCAGCTGCAGTCGAACACGGTCGCGGCGAGCATCCTGCCCGACGGGTGGAACTCTACCCGGGACACTGTGTGTGTGTGTGTGTGTGTGTGTGTAGTTACCAGTCTCCAGGTCCCAGAGCCGCCAGCTGCAGTCGAACACGGTCGCGGCGAGCATCCTGCCCGACGGGTGGAACTCTACCCGGGACACTGTGTGTGTGTGTGTGTGTGTGTGTGTAGTTACCAGTCTCCAGGTCCCAGAGCCGCCAGCTGCAGTCGAACACGGTCGCGGCGAGCATCCTGCCCGACGGGTGGAACTCTACCCGGGACACGCGGTGCGGACTGTGTCCCGGTAGAGACGCCATAGGAGAATCGCTGGAAATTAATGATTTTTTCATCACACTTGCTGTCTAAGCGCGCCATTGCTTGCGCGCGTAGCGGGAGTAATAGAAAAGTGAAATTCCCTAGGGAGTAATAGAAATGTCAGTACGTCATTTAATAATACTATGTCTTAAAACTTATTTTTTTGTAGGCAAGTGTGATGAAAAACATTGTATGCATCACGGTCGGTAAACGGAATACTAACTCGAGTCATAAAAACCCTCCGCCTAACGGCGTCGGGCTTCTAACACTCTCGTTAGTAATTCCGTACTTACCTCCCTTGATGCACAATGTACTATTTCTCAAACTTGCTACGGAATGTTGATGTTACAGGTGTAGTGAGAAATTACTTGCCTTCGGAAACGTTCGTAAACACATGCTGTTTCAGGCAGTGTCACCGAGTTTGACTGAAGTAGCATGACAGCTATTACTGTCAGTCTCAGTGAGATAGACTGAAACAGCATGACGTTGACGAACGTTTCCGAAGGCAAGTCATTTCTCACTACATCTGTACTTACTTTAAATTAAAACCGGAAATACTATGTATCCGGTGTCATATGCTAAGATGATATGTAAAGAGATTTCATGTATTTATTTCACACCTAGGACTGCAAACAAACTGTCTTAACTGTCTTTTGTTTTGAAACGTCAAATTGTGACACTATATGTTGACATTCAGCCACAGAAAAAAAATAACCTAAGAACTAATGTCTATACGACCAGTTAAAAGGATACCTCAAACAGATTTAAAAAAAAGTTAGGCGCGAATATTTTTTTTAATGTTGTTTAATAATCAAATAGTATGGTTCGGCGAAATCAGTTCGTTTTATTTAATGGCAAGTTTGAGAAAAGCATTATACAAATCTCGGCGAGAAACAGGGTTACAGGCCGCGTATTCCTATCTGGCCGAAGGAACTGAGGATGTCTACTTGGCCTGTAACCCTTCATTTCCCGTCCTCTATAGTAATGTACTTTATTTGCAAAGACAACATAATGGTGGACAATATTGTTAGCCGAGCCCGGAAAATCCATAGCAAAACAAAAGACTATCGGAATCGAACTAGGGTAAGAAACATTTTTTTATCGATACGATATCGAGTAAGTTTTGTCTAAAATAATCATAACCATATGTTTAGGTACATTATTTTATAATCATTCAAGCCTAAAACAAAACTAGTAGTAAGTTAAGGGATTGTTTTATATGTGTTATTACATCTAAAATGCAACGTGACTATAATATGAAGGGTCCACGGAAAAAAACATGTGCGAAGCTTAAAAAAATCAGAGCAAATTCCTACCTTATTCTGTTCAAAGTAAGGCGGTTATTCCTTCTAAAATTTGAATTGACTAGACACACAAAAATTTTTCGTGGACACTTCATTATGTTGCTTGTGAGAATGTTGATAAGTGGGCATTTTTCCGAGAAGAGATCCAAAAACTTATTTTTCTGAAACAGGTAAATTTTAAGTTTTTCCTGCTCAGAATCACGAGCTCTTTCGATCCTACTAGAAGAAAAAAAGTGTCCCAACTTTTTGTTTCTATTACGTAACCGTTTTTCAAACCCTTTGTACAGCGGTTACAAAGTGGAGAGCATGTAAAATGTATGAAAAATGTGGGACCATTTTTTTCTTGTACTTTTTTTCTCCTAGATTGAAAAAACTCGTTATTCTGAGTAGGAAAAACATTAAATTTACCTATCTTAAAAAAATTTTTTTTTTGATCTCTTCTCGCGAAATTGCCCAAGTATAATATTTAAAAAGATACCTTTTAAAGTTCCACAGATGTACCGTCCCGTCATAAGCGCAAGACGCCATAGTGCAGACTTCTGATTTCTCGCTAGAATCGGTGTCCATAACTTCACTTTCAGGGTCCGATTTTATTTTCAACTGCAAATAGATAGTGGCATTTTAAATAAATCGCCGAGCAGCCATGGCATGGCTCTTGATTAAGCTCCTCGTGTATGGAGAGAAACATGAGACATGAGAAACACGTGTTAAATATAATTTTAGTATAAAAAAAAGTTTTCTCAAACTTGCAATGAAATGATGGCATTACGTACGTCATATTAAACCAGGAAGTACCATCTCGCTGGTTCGATGATTGAACTTGATATGTAATGGCATTTCATAACTACTACATACTTTCAGTCTTAGGACTGCAAAGTACCGGAAGGAACTTGTTTTAAAAAGTTAAATACCGGAAGTAACTTGTAAAGTGACAGAACATCTTGGCATTTCACCGTAAAAAAAAGAACTAATGTCAATGTCACCGGCTAAAAGATTATCTCAATTAGATAAAAAAATTGACGTATAAGTTGTTTTTTTATTATTTTGTAGATTCGTTTCGTTCTTTGACGTATTTGTTTGTGTAGTGTGAAAATCACTTTTGATTTTTTATTTCATTGCAAGTTTGACAAAAGCACTATACAAATCTCGGCGAGAAACAAGGTTACAGGCCGCGTATCTCTATTTGGCCTGTAACCCTTCGTTTCCCGTCCTCTATAGTAATGTACTATTACTGCAATAAAGCTGTGCCAGTGATCTTAAAATAGCTATAAAAAACAACTATCCAACACGAAGATGCGAGGAACGGCTGCTAGCACTATGAGCAGAGCGAGGGTTGTTATCTTGGCTCTAAAGTGCTGTAGCATGAGAGGATGAGGGGCAACAGTAGGCACTCTGAGCGGAGCGAGGGTTGCCTTGTCTCTAATATGGTGTAGCATAAGAGGATGAGGGGCAACTGTAGGCCCTCTGAGCGGAGCGAGGGTTACCTTGTCTCGAATATATTGTGGCATGACAGGATGAGGGGCAACAGTAGGCACTCTGAGCGGAGCGAGGGTTGCCTTGTCTCTAATATGGTGTGGAATGAGAGGATGAGGGGCAACAGTAGGCACTCTGAGCGGAGCGTGGGTTACCTTGTCTCTGAAGTGGTGCGGCATGACGGCAGCAGGGTGGAAGGTGGCGCAGGACACGTTGCAGGTGTGGCCCTGCAGCACTTGTAACTCCTGACAGTCGGGGACCGACCACACCTTGCTTAGTCCTGACCTGGGAATATGTAGTCAATTAGATGTCATGTCGGTAGACGAAAGTGGAGATGGGTAGGATATTTGGCGAGAAGCGATGGGCGAAGCAGATTACTGAATGGCGGCTAGGAGACGTATAAATGTTTATAGAATATAGCCAATCAAAACTTTGATGGACCAGACACAATATTGTTAAATTGCGGTTTAAGTTTTTAAAGGTTGATATTGAAATTCATTACCGTCATGCATTGAAGACACTTGTCAGCTAAAATTCGGGACCGTTTTTGAAATGCAATTTAGTATGGCGTGCGGCTTCCATGTTTTATTTGTTCGTAGAATGTATGGTTATTTTATTACACTTACCAACTAGATGTTATCAACATTTGGCTGTCGGAACTGAACCGGCAAAAGCTAATAGGCCTCGTGTCTCCCACCTGAAACAAAAATAATAAATAAATAATAATAAATATCTCGGTTTTCGATCAAAAAGCACACCGAGAGAATAAATAATCGGAAAATTCAAACAATTCATAGATTAATTATGGAGAGCAGTGCATTCGCTCAAAATTAGCGTTGAAAATGTCGGAAAAAATCAAATGGTTTTTTTCGGGAATATACTCGTATGAAAATTTTGTTTTGTTTTCGTTTTTTTCGGGTTTTTACAGAAATAATCAATGTCACTGTCACTCCTTGTCATCTATTTCAATTGACTTTTCTTCGATGGCATCGCGTTATCATGGTAAAAGTGAAAATTAGATCCAATTCGCATTGGTTGATTTTTTAGAAAAAATCACGAAAAAACGAGCTGTTTGAAAAGAATCGGCGCGCGCGCTGCCCGCCAGCTGTTCAGTCGCAGCCGCAGTTCGCCTTGTTCAGTCTGACAACATATAATATGTACCTGGCTGCAGTATATGGCTATGGCGGCGGCCCGGCGCGCACGCTGCCCGCCAGCTGCGATTCCGCTGCCTTGTTCAGTCTGACAACATATAATATGTACCTAGTCTGACAACACATAATATGTACCTGGCTGCAGTATATGGCTATGGCGGCAGCCCGGCGCACACACTGCCCGCCAGCTGCAATTCCGCTCTTGCCTTGTTCAGTCTGACAACATATAATATGTACCCAGTCTGACAACATATAATATGTACCTGGCTGCAGTATATGGCTATACGCTGCCCGCCAGCTGCGATTTCGCTCTTGCCTTGTTCAGTCTGACAACATATAATATGTACCTAGTCTGACAACATATAATATGTACCTGGCTGCAGTATATGGCTATGGCGGCGGCCCGCTGGCCGCCAGCTGCGATTCCGCTCGCGCCTTGTTCAGTCTGACAACATATAATATGTACCTAGTCTGACAACACATAATATGTACCTGGCTGCAGTATATGGCTATGGCGGCAGCCCGGCGCACACACTGCCCGCCAGCTGCAATTCCGCTCTTGCCTTGTTCAGTCTGACAACATATAATATGTACCTAGTCTGACAACATATAATATGTACCTGGCTGCAGTATATGGCTATGGCGGCGGCCCGGCGCTGTGCGTCCTGCTTGCTGGCGGCGCGCACGCTGCCCGCCAGCTGCGATTCCGCTCTTGCCTTGTTCAGTCTGACAACATATAATATGTACCTAGTCTGACAACATATAATATGTACCTGGCTGCAGTATATGGCTATGGCGGCGGCCCGGCGCTGTGCGTCCTGCTTGCTGGCGGCGCGCACGCTGCCCGCCAGCTGCGATTCCGCTCTTGCCTTGTTCAGTCTGACAACATATAATATGTACCTAGTCTGACAACATATAATATGTACCTGGCTGCAGTATATGGCTATGGCGGCGGCCCGGCGCTGTGCGTCCTGCTTGCTGGCGGCGCGCACGCTGCCCGCCAGCTGCGATTCCGCTCTTGCCTTGTTCAG
This sequence comes from Thaumatotibia leucotreta, assembly GCA_025490895.1. NCBI lineage: Eukaryota > Metazoa > Arthropoda > Insecta > Lepidoptera > Tortricidae > Thaumatotibia > Thaumatotibia leucotreta. Next base: position 23,844 of record JALPQI010010441.1, read on the forward strand.
TCTGACAACATATAATATGTACCTAGTCTGACAACATATAATATGTACCTGGCTGCAGTATATGGCTATGGCGGCGGCCCGGCGCTGCGCGTCCTGCTTGCTGGCGGCGCGCACGCTGCCCGCCAGCTGCGATTCCGCTCGCGCCTTGTTCAGTCTGACAACATATAATATGTACCCTTGTTCAGTCTGACAGCATATAATAATAGTACATTACTGCAAACTGCGTAAATATATTCTAGATAATAGAGATACAAAGCCTGCTAAGTTTGGGTTCCAGGCGAAACAAGTATAGCGCTTTTCTCTTGCAATGAAATGAAAAATTGGAAGTCAATATTACAATACACAAACAAATGAATCAAAAAAGGAAAAGAATGTACAATACACACACTATAGGATTAGAGCAAATTAAAAAAATCACTCGTATAATTTTTTTTCTTGTTTTTTTTTCTACCATTTTGTTGGCGTGATTAATATGTATACCTGGGGGCCGATTTTTGAATTTCTATCGCACGAATTCAAATTCCCGTTCGAATTCAAATTCGAATATCAAAATTTTTCACGACTATTTTCGAATGCAGCCAATATACCCTATTTTTGAAAGTCGCACTCGAAAAGCTAGAGATTGATTCAAGATTGATTATCGACATCTTTGCGACACGTTGCACGCAGAAAGTCGATAGTTACCGGTTTTTTAAATTTAATGTAATAAAGCTAAATTATGGTACACTGACGTCGGAATTTATATTCCAGTTAAAAATAATAATGAATTATAACATATTAAACATTATTTAACGGTTTTCATTATAAAAAAACATGTACCGCTAGTGAATCGGAACGTAAATCTACGATCAATGTTATTATAATCTATGGTGCACGGTGCACACAAACAAACATCAACAGAGTCCCTACCGCGAACCACGAACGAAGTGTTGCCTATATCACACTTACGTACGAATTCACAAGTGCGAGAGAGAGCCAACACTTCGTTCGTGGTTCGCGGTAGGGTCTCAGTTGACAGACTTGACAGTGACACTTTATTGGAGTATCTACGTACTCATCCAATTTCTATCAATAGAATTGAATACGAATGGTCAACCGCAGTTGTTTTTGAACTTTCTATCACTCGAATCTCAAAAATAGCATTTCATCGTTTTTATTCATTTTCGAATGAAAGATTCGAGCGTTCGAATCTCAAAAATCGTCCCCCTGTACCAAATGCAGATTTCTAGTACTAACAGCCACTGAGCTATGCTACACTGAGCTATACAGATGGACAGACGGACATGGCGAGACATGGTGACTTTGGAGAGACATGCTCTCTCAACTTTTTAGGCCCTTGTGGTAACAGGTCCCTACGATCTTCGGTCTATCTCTCATACTACAAGCGCCATCTAGCGGTAAAACTTACAATTAAAATTGCATACCTCTCTTTAGCCCTCGGTAGTGAGTACTTGGCGATCCAAAGTCGTGCCTCTCTCAACTCCTTAGGCCCTTGTGGTAACAGGTCCCTACGATCTTCGGTCTACACGGTGGAATTTAATCGGTGAACAGGAACCCATTTTTCTAATTCAGTAATCGATGGCGGTCACGTTTATGTAGTACTTATGTGGAACCAAGTTTTTTTTTTTAGCATAACAAATTTTTATGTTGAAATTAAACTTTAATTAAAAATTATTGTCACCCTACTAATGGTTTAGTCTGAAAAGTTTAATACCCTCTTTTCAAACTATCAGCCATGCATCACTCTTATTTTACATAGGAATAGAGTCTATCGCAAAAATTAAAGCATGTGAGTGGTTATTGCTCATTTATGTTTTAAGTTTCTATGGATGATAGTTTGAAAAGAGGTATTAAACTTTTCAGACTAAACCATTAGTAGGGTGACAACAAATTTTAATTTCAACATAAAAATTTGTTATGCTAAAAAAAAAACTTGGTTCCACTTAAGTACTACATAAACGTGACCGCCATCGATTACTGAATTAGAAAAATGGGTTCCTGTTCACCGATTAAATTCCACCGTGTATAGTCACATACTACAAGCGCCATCTAGCGGTAAAACTTATAATTAAAATAGCATACCTCTCTTTAGCCCTCGGTAGCGAGTACTTGGCGATCCAAAGTCGTGCCTCTCTCAACTCCTTAGGTCCTTCGTGGTACCAAGTCCCCTCTCGTCCTCTGTCCCGCTCTATTCTTGCTTCTTCCTCTTCTAGCTTCTTGTGGATTGCGTCTTCGCCCAGGCTGGAAGAAATCAGCTTTTGTTACTTATTATAGTTATTACTCATATAATATTAGTCAGCCTAGTTGGTAGTGACCCTGCCTACGAAGCTGGAGGTTCCGGGTTCGTTGCCACCGCGATTTGGGCTCTACTTTTCACTTACGATCAGGTGGAGTGGAGCCACTTTGTTGTACCAACGTAAAAAAAAAAAACATTATTTATCACAAATATTTGTTCCTTGGTCATGGCTGTCTATGTATTTAAGTATCTATATGTAATATGTATATATCTATTATATATATCGTCGCCTGGTACCCACATCACAAGCCTTAATTGAGTTTACCGTGGGACTGTCTTGTATGAGATGTCCCAAGATATAGATTTATAGACAATATTATTAAATGCCGTACTGTCCTTTCTATTACTCTCTAGGGAATTTCAGTTTTCTATTACTCCCACGATGCATGCAAGCAATGCGCTTAGAAAGCAAGTGCGATGAAAATACATTTTTTATCTAATCTTAGTTGCAGGTAAAATCACCAAGACTGGCACTAATGGCTGGTATTATAACACTATAATAAAGCACTCACTAGCTGAGCAGGTCCCGCAGACGCACGCGCCGCTCAGCGGGGCCCTCGCCGAACAGGCACACGGGCTCCCCCAGCTGCCGGAGACTCCGACGCACCTAGGAACACAGGTTTATGACCATTTAGAGACAGCTTGTACACAAGTGCCCGGGCACTGTGATAGGTGGCAGAGAATGCAATAGAGTTGAGCAAAAAGTATTCCAATTACTTTTGTATGCGTACTTTGTTATACAAAAAATACCCCATACCAAAATCAAGAATCAAACGAAAATAACAGATGCCCTTACACATGCCTTGAAGCTAAAATGGCGCTAGGCAGGCCATGACGCACGAATATCTGACATCCGCTGACCAAGCCAACTAACATCCTGGCCGGGCCTGGCAGGAAAGAGAAAAATAGGGAGACCTGTAGGTCGATGGGAAGACAACATCACACAGCATTCAGGACAGAAATGGATGTTAAAAGCCAAAATCAGAGAATATTGGAAAAGTCTGGAGAAGGCCTTCACCTTGACAGAAGGAGTTCTTGATAAAAAGTAAAGTGATATGTAGCTTAAACAATACATGCAACTACTTTATATTATGAAGTGATTTAGCTATGTAACTTTTTAACTGTAAGCAAGAAATAATAAACTTTTTTATTTTTATTTATTTACTTTGTTATCTAAATTACAAAGTACACATACAACCATAATTCACAGAAGTGATCAGAATTTTTGCCCAACTCTGGAACGCAACAAACTTCTTATCTACATGGTGTTGTTCTCTATCTGGATCTATCTAGTCGAGCTGTAGATATTCATCACAGCATTTGAGCATTACAAAGCCTGTTTTTGTTTTAACATTTTTCATAAATCGATATACACGGTGTTCGTTTCGATTTGCGTTAAATTAGACAGGTTACTTGGGCCGTACATAGAAGTTGTCTGGTAAAACGGCTTTTGGAAAATTCGATAAAAAATATTTCTTTTTGTTTTCATTCATAATAAATGAAATGGTAAGTGTGAGATAACCTTAAGAATAAAATAAAAGTTAATCTCAGGTGACTGAGGCACATGTCAAAATAAGTAGCATTAGGATGTAATAAAGTTTGCAATACACTTGTTCAGTCATTAAACTTATTTTTTTAATACCTAACTCAATAACAGTAAGTGTTAAGATACTAGTTTCTTAGAGAAATTGATTATTTTTGACCAAAATAAGCTTCGCTTAAATTTCATTAATAAAAACATGGTGTATATTATAGACAATTTGATTCCGTGTAATAATATTCACCTCATCATCATCTGTTGACACATTCAGCTGTCGAGCCTTCCGTCTCCGCTCAAATTCCTCCAGTAGTGCCTTCTTGTCTTTTGATATCTCATCCTCTAAATCCATATATTCTGGAATAATGGAAACAAAGAATATACTAGATGTCCCAACTAACGGACATTAAGGGTAAGTACTCGAAGTATTGTCAATAGACTGTTTTGGTACAAAGATACAAATTTTAAATATTATGATATTTTCTTCGGTTACCACGAGGATTACACATGAAATAAAACTACGTACTATAAATTTAACTCCAACCCGACGTTTCGAACAGTTTACATGGTTCGCCCGCAGACCACAAACCCGGCAAAGTGTTAGAAACGTTGGGATGAAGTTAAATTTTATTAATATACGCGAGTTTATCCGTTTCAATCCTTTTATTTCATTCTAAACATGGTCAGAAATACGCCATTAAAATCCCTTGCTAAATATGGTCAGAAATACACCGCTAAATTCGATAGGAATTGTATATAAATATCAACTTGAACACCAATTGGTACTTACCATTCGAAACTTGAATATCACCCAGGTCTTTTCCTCCGGCATCTTCCACACCCTCCTTGGCGGCGGCAGCCAGCGCTGCCAGCCGCGCCTTTTCTTGCTCCTCCAGGGATCCATAGTGGACCTGTTTACTCCTTTTCACCAATATAACATCCTCATCGTCAGACATTTTGAGGTTATGTTTCTACAACCCCAAATTATTTCATGTAAGAAACTCAAGCTAAACACCCCTTATAGCGAATTTTATACTTCTATTTACGTTAAATCAATGAAATAAAGATAAATCCTAATTTTGTTTTCACAACAAATGCCGAATCGCCCGAAACACAAACGCCAACCAACCACCAACAGTTTCACCACCACAGATAATAGTATAATAGGGCTGCGCTGCGATGCTGTCACTAATGCTTCTTATGCTTGTCATGCTGAATTTGAAATTAATAATTTAAGAAAACCTGAATAATTACAAGACCAAAGATATTTAATACTGTCTAATGTATTGAATAAACTTATATGAACTGCCACTTTAGTCTTGCAACACGTAGTAATTGACGCTGTCGCCTGCAACATGTTGTCGTGCCGGGCGTTGACACGTTGTAATTGGGTTGTGTGTTGAGCACTTAATACGTTTTGTAAAAAAAAAATCTAAGCCATGTGTTTTATCTATGGAACCCAATTATTGATTTTTCGTTGTTTACATCACGTGACCAACAGCATGGCACAGCCACGCGGTGACGTCATGCAATGTTTGTAAACAAAGGATACAAGGGGAGCTTGAGGGGAGCTTTTGAACACTGACGTAGTCCGTACAGCAAATCTTTTATTAAAATTATTAAAAAATATGTTGTTTACTCTTAGACCCGACAATATAACGTATGAAGAGTATTTTTTTGTGTTGAATTATTTATATTAAGTGTGAAAATGTTGAGTTGAAATATTTCACTTCTTGTAGCCCTGTCTTTTGGATATATTGAGTATGTCTCAAACAGTGATTGTTAAAGAAGAGAAATCAGAAGATGGGGCTATTGAGTCCTATGAGGGTGAGTTTTTTTATATTTTGCATACACCATCATACCTAGTAGGTATTACCTACCTTATATTTTTAGGGTTCCGTATAAAGCTGGGATTATACCTGTAAATTATTACGTAAGTTGTAGGGATGGAGCTATACTAAGGAATGAAATAGCGATATTCACCTCTCATTCCTTAGTATAGCTCCGTCCCTATAATTTATATACAATACAGGTGTACGACTGGCCTCAAACTAGGAACCCTAATAGTTTCACTCTGTCCGTCTGTGCGCAGTATAGCTCAGTGGCCGTTAGTACTAGAAATTAGCAATTTGGTACAGGGGTACATATTAATCAAGCCGACAAAGTAGTACACTAAAATGAAGAAAAAAAATTATGGTACCCCTACCCCTAGTAGGAAAGTGGGGATGATTTTTTTTTTATTTTAAGGTACCTAATCATATAGTGTGGGGTATCGTTGAATAGGTCTTTTAATAACGTGACGGTGACAAACAAGCATACGCTTCTTATGGTAAATAGCTATGCCTAGACACAAGCAGAGATGTGACACGCAAACTGCCAACCCTGTAGAAACGGAAACCTAGGGGCTTGTCTATTAATCACGTCATACAATTTTAGCCTATATTAGAACCCCCCCCCCCCCCCGATGATGATATTTTCTTGACACCCCCCCTCCCCCTATATAGTATGACGTGATTAATGGACAAGCCCTAGATAATTTTATTGAACTTGAAATAATTCATACACCACGCAACTTATGTACTATCGACAAAATTGAATCTATCCACAATAGGAGCTTATCATAGTAACATTAAAAGTGAAATTGCAGCAACAGTCGTACAATTGACTTTCAATGTTACTATGGGAAGGTCCTATTTAACTTTGTGTATAGTACAGTCAAAGATAAAATAAGGTACACAAAATTGCTCTAAAATATGTCCCAGTGCACTTTAATTCTGTGTAATAAGAACGTCGTAATATATTTATGAGCGGATTCTTTCGATACTTATTTTTGCACTTGACTGTACCTAGTGTTATTCTTTAACAGTTATCATTGAAGAGATCGAACAAAGGTACTCCTACGCCACGGGTGAATGGGAGACACCTACAACCAGCTTTGTATGGCGAGAACCGGTTACTGTTTCCGGTACCGGTATTCTATGGGATACCGGTACCGGGACAGCATGGGGAGAAGTCAATGATGACCTCGTAGAACCCGCGATGCCGCAGGCCAGTCAAGTTTTTAGGCTTCCAGGTGAGTACTTCCAATAAATTTTCGTAGACCAAAATAAAGAGTTTGATTTTACAAAAGCCACTCATTTTATATTTTAAAGACAAACGGGTATTAATCGGGAATAAAAACAAAGTGAAACTTTGTAAACAAAACTACGGGTACCTAAACAACAATACTTTCGTCGAAGAACCATATCGATACATTTCAATGCAGCTTATCCTCGTTGACGTTCGCAAATTTCAGTGATTTGTCTCTGTCACACCAACGAAGGTGTCATTAGAGTGACAAAGACAAATTGCCGAAATTTACGACTATCTCTGCCATCTACTATTTTAAACTATTTTTCTATAGTTTAGCAGATAGGGACTCCGTGTAGTAGCTAAATAGTTATAAGACTTATACGCCTCATACTTGCTTATGAATGTTATAGAGTTATGGCTAAGAATAATTTTATATTGTATATTTTTTGACAGTGCCCATTGAAGAGATCAAACAAGAGGATACCATTGGTGATTGGGATGCTACTAATATTGTATGGCAAGAACCGGAACTCAGTACCGATACCGGTATTGTGCAGGATTCCGGTACCAGAACAACAGCGTGGAGAGAGGTCAATGATATCGTGGACTCCGAGCAGCCAGAGCCCCTCCAAGCGTCTACACTTCCGGGTGAGTAAATTCTGTTCTTTTATTCCGTAGACTAAAATAACAGTTCGGTTAAACAATGTCTCTATCAACACCTTTTATCTGGTTTAAACTAAGATAGTTAACTGTAAGTTTTAGAAAATTTACTGCAATTTAAGTTGTCATTTTAGTGTAAAGAATAGAAAAAAAACTTTGGCCATCTCTTTGAATGGGAATAAGTTGAGCAGAAAATGAATGCACATGAGATATATGGACGTGCCTTGCTGCGTCTTAAAATTGAAAGACCCCCATAGTAAAAAAAAACTTCTTCTCATTTACCTAATTGGAACACGATACAGAGCAAGCCCTTAAACAACCAATAAAAAATAACCTTGTAGATGACGCTACCGTTAGAGAGAATCTGTCTATACACATATTTACCATACCGAGAGAAAAATATTGCACTCCAATCTGTAGAAAAAAGAAATGGCCGCTTACAATGACTTCAGAACACAGATCCCGTCCCTTCATTTATCAAATCAATCACCGAATTAATAATTACACATCAAATATTTTTGTACAGAGCCGGTTGTAGGAGAGCTTCCAGATATCGAAGAGAACACCGAAGGGTACTGGGAATATAGTACCGGTTTTCAGCCAGTATGGCGAGAACTAGGCTCCGATTCCGGTACCGCTTGTGAAACCGGCGCCGAATCGATATCGCGGAACGCTTGTGAACAGAGTGAGTGTCTATTTAGTGGCAATTATTTTGACTATGATAATCACCAAATTAAAAATTTAAAAAACCGACTTAAACCAATTACTCCAAGATCCCTGTTTTGTTTTTTTCCATCATTGGTTTCCTCAAATCTTACTTTCTGAATGCAAATTCTTGTAAATGAATGAAAATTACGAAAAGCGCCATATATGTACCTATAACATTTGAAAGAGATCCCTCGATTTCTACAAGATTCCATCATTAGACCCCAACTTGGTGCCAACGGGACCATATCGGGGTTATACACGTTCGATCACAAAAAACAAATTTAAAATCAGTTCACGATTCTCGGAGATATCGGGTAACATACATACAACAAAAAAAAATCAGTTGAATTCAGAACCTCCTCCTTTTGAAGTCCTTTGAAGTCGATTGAAAATGTATGTATTTAGACTTGGATTTAATTGATTTAGACACATTACTACGATCACCAACGTCTGCCCAGCGTAGCGATTATGGCCATTTACCTCCTAATGCGTCTATACGCATAGCCCATAGGAGAGGCCTACGTCCAGCAGTGGACTGAGATAGGCTGATGATGTGATGTGATACCGATATAATTTATCCTGTTATTGTTTTCAGTGCCCACCAAAAACCTTACAAAAACCGACAACAGCGTTCGCGCCACAGTTATTGTATGGGCAGATCGGAATCGTACCGGTTTTGGTACCGGAATCGGGAGCACAGGACGGGACGGGAGCAAAACGCAAGAACTGTACCGCGACCACAACGTGGAAGATGAATTAGTGCTAGGCCCCGAGTTGTTGCAGCGAGCAGGCCAAGTCAGTGCATTTCCAAGTAAGTACTAAGTACATATTATAAAGAATAGGGAGAGTCAGCGTGGGTAGGCCCCCCACAAAGTGGACTGACGACCTGATGAAGGTCGCATGAGTTCGCTGGATGCGGGTGGCACAGGACCGATCATTGTGGCAATCTTTGGGGGAGGCCTCTGTTCAACAATGAATGTCTTTCGGCTGAGCTGATATGATGGTGATGATGATGCTTAATTTTGTTGCAGGGGTCACCAACCCAAGTGACTGCGAACCCTCCACATCAGGTTCAGGTCCTTTGGGCACAGACCACCAACCACCACGTACCACCCAAGTATTCTCGTTGTCAGATTTAATACATGTACCTCGTAAATCTCGTAATAAAAGGGAGCTCCATACTTGTAATATATGCAAAAAGGGGTTCAAATATCGTAGTAATTTTAACGCGCATGCTCGAGTCCACACGGGCGAGAAACCTTACTATTGTAAAGGATGTAATAAAGAGTTCACATTTGAAGGTCCTTTTAAAAGGCACTCACTGCTTGAATCTTCGCCGTGTTATAATCGTATTATTACAGACAGTTTTTCTTGCTCATTCTGTAAAAAAGCATTCTCAAACTCAAATAGTTTACATGAACATGAACTGACTCACATTGGTATTAAATTTACTTGCCCAGTATGTAAAGAAGAAGTTTCAATGAAATCTTTTGATAGACATAAACTCATTCACTCTGGAGTAAAAAACAATTCGAGTCTATATTGGACTCAAAGAAATAATTCAAATAAATCTTCGTCTGGTAGACATAAACTCATTAATTTAGAAAAAAATGAAAAGACGTGTCCAATATGCAAAATAGAAATATCAAATAAGTCTCGATTAAATAGACATATGCTCATTCATTCCGAACGAAAAAACTATTCATGTTCAATATGTAATAAAAAATTCAGGAGAAGTGATGCTTTAAAAACACATGCACTGACTCATATTGGTGAGAAGCTTTACCGGTGTTATCTATGTAACAAAGAATTTAGACGAAAAGATACTTTAAAAAATCATTTGTGGACGCATATACTAACTAAATACACGTGAAAAGTATGTAAAATGCAATTTAAAACTATGTCAGTTTTAAATAACCATAGATGCCAAGTCTGAGATGAAAGCCAAGACTTGTCAGCCTCCGTAGCCTAAGTAGTTGGTAGTGATCCTGCCTACGAAGCTGGAGGTTCCGGGTTCAAATCCTGGCGAGGGCATTATTTGTGTATTTATTTATCACAAATATTTGTTCCTTGGTCATGGCTGCCTATATGTATATTTAAAGTATCTACAGGTTGGTCCAAACCTTGACTCCAAAAATTTTTTTTTAGGTTCCCTACGTCATGGGCTATCAGAATATACCCCATGTATGTTAGCCATTTTTTTGTATATGGAAAAAAATAATTGTAACTAAAAAGAGTAAAAAAAAAAAATTTTTTGTAGTGTTCGAGTTATGAATTTTTGAAAAAAATTTTTTGAGAAATTCTGGAATGAAGAAATTTATTGATAAAAAAAAACTATTGGGTTTTTTTAAATATTTTCTTTTTTAAAAGTATTACTACAAAAAAAGCATTTACTAGTCGGTCAAATAAACTTAAAAAAGCTTAAAATTTTAAAGTAGTAAAAAATGACTTGAATAAATACACAAATTGAGTTTTCGTGGTATTTTCTGTCTTTGTTTATTGATAAGAACAACAAAAGAGACGAAATTTCACTTTATTTTTAAATTAAAAATTTAGAAGTTTATTTGACCGACTACTCCGAAAAATCCTCATTATTAAGTATCACTTTGTGTAAGATGTCCCAAGATATGTATTTATATTTATTATTTATAATTATAAATCAAACTTATTTGTACTCAGTAGGTATACAAATTGGAGGTGGATCTTTGAAACAAAGTTATTTATGCTTCGTAAACGTAACTCCATAAAAATCCATATTATCCATACTTGTGTGAAAGATAGCTCACTGAAACAATTAATTTATGGTTTTCTAACTGTTGGAATAAACTCCATATACTTACATATCCTCCATATATTACAAGTGGACACTGAACGAATCAAATATAACACAACGCAATTGTTAAATATGCACATATTGGCTGTGGACATGTACCGTGTACTTACATTGTTTAACATAATTTCTTTTTTTTTTTTTTGTTGTAGTTATTTTGTAAGTTAGTTATATAAATATCTAATGTCACTGTTTTTCTGTAAATAGTTAGCTACCTATATATGTAAAATATGCAATATTTAATATTGCAAATACAGAATTATTAAGTACTTCTATAAGCACATATAAAAAACGAAAAATAATCATTTATATGTACCAATATTTATTACTATTGTATCGATACTATGATTAGGATTAAATATAAGAGTGATATATTTCGTACTGTATAAGACTGATAACAGTATTATTATTATTTGTTTAATTTGATACTTAGCAATAAAACGTATTATGTTATTATGTTAACAGAGGTTGTCCATTGCAAATATTGCAATAAAACGCGGTACCGCAGCGAGCGTAATGGGCACCTTTGCACCGGGGGTATTGCGGGGTGGCCTCTTTGAGTAGGTTCTATAACCTACTCAAAGAGGCCACGCAAAATAGGCAGTTTTTATTTAATCTCAGTTTTACATATTTATAGATTTCGTTTTTAAGTTTTAATAGATAAGTGTTATTTTTACGGTTTCAACATTAATCATGTTATAAGTTCCAAAGATTTTATAATTATCATAAGTATTTTTTTTGTACTATTTATTGTTTCTGTACAAAACAACATCATTTAGTAAATATTTCATTTAGAAATTCACAAAAAAATATTGGTAAGCATGCTGTAATTGCATCATTAGCATGGTAATGGATTACCATTACGTACCAGAACCGTTAACATTGCGGTAGGTACGTTAAAAGCGAACCCAACGAGTGCTCCGAGTCCATGTGAGAGCCAAAAGCCAAACGTCAGACTGGTGCAAGTTGGTGTGCTTTAAGCTGAGTTTTTAGCAGGCGCGGATCCAGTACTTCGTTTTTTGTTTCTAAATTTAGAGCAATAAATTACAGGATTAAAACAAAACTCGAATGCAAGTAAAGGCCGAAAACGCATGGAAGCAAGAAATGCAATACCGATTATGCCCATATAAATATAACTGATTTTGCATTCCCTACTGGCTACACCCATATTTGTAAATGACAATATTTTACGCCTTCCCATTTTGTAATTGGAATACGACAATGCAACTGACAGGTTACTGCTGGTCTCCTGTCCGTTGCCGCCGCGATTTGAGCTCTACTTTTCACTTACCTACGATCAGGGTCGCGTTTTATAAAGTTACAATTTACAATTTCGCTGTTTGCCTCTCTTTCCAGCCAATATGTGCGTGCGTTAGAGAGGCAAACAGCGAAATTGTAAATTGTAACTTTATAAAACGCGACCCAGGTTGAGTGGAGCCACTTTGTTGTGCCAATATAAAAAAAAAAGCTTTGTAATTTTTGTTGTGTGGTATGATGTTCCATTTTAATGTTATAAATTATAATGTGTTACGAGTAGATTTTTTAAAAGTGTGTTCATGTTTGCTTAATTCTAAGTTTTATAATTAGAGTTTACCTATACAATGTTAATTTAGACTTTAGGCATATAGTTATAAGTATATTTATAATGGGCTTTATTTATTTATAATTTACCAAATATTATTGAAAATAATGTAATGACACCTGCGACCATATTATATAACATGGACGTCTTCACGTCTAAGACCGCTCGTACACCTTGTAAGTTCTTACGTAAGTTATAGGGACTGAATATTACTATCTCATTCAATAGTATAGCTCCGTCCCTATAACTTACGTAAGAACTTACAGGTGTAAGGCTGGCCTAACGCCACGCCAGCTCAAAAATGCCCCCAAAAACAATTGTTCAATTGGACCAAGATGGGCAGGACCCAAGATATATCGTATATTTCGGCGCAACATCTTTAACTAATGTTTAAAAAAAATAACCAATCAAAATTTTGATGGACCAATGACAACTATTTTTAACCGACTTCAAAAAAAGGAGGAGGTTCTCAATTCGACTAAATTTTTTTTTTTTTGTTGTATGTATGTTACCTGATATCTCCGAGAATAGTGAACCGATTCTAAAATTTCTTTTTGTGATCGAACGTGTATTACCCCGAGATGGTCCCATTGGCACCAAGTTGGGGTCTGATGATGGGATCCTGGAGAAATCGAGGGATCTCTTCAAATGTTATAGGTACATGTATGGCGCTTTTGGTAATTTTCATTCATTTACAAGAATTTGCATTCAGAAAGTAGGATTTGAGGAAACCAATGACGGAAACAAATCGGGAATCTTGGAGAAACCGGTTGAAGTCGGTTTTTTAAATTTTTAATTTGGTGATTATTAAATGGCGGTTTAAGTTTTTACAGGTTGATATTGAAATTCATTACCGTGGCAATTTAGTATGGCGTGCGGCTTCCATGTTTTATTTGTTCGTAGGATGACACGTAAAACTATTAAAATTTAATATTTATAGTCAGTTACTTTTTTATTAATGTTTTTTTTTCATAGTTATTCTTTAGAAATAATCAACTTGCTCCAGAATTATAACTAACGTGAGACTCAAACATATTAAAATATTATCGAACCGGATTACTCACGTATTTAAGTCGATTATTGCTCGACATGTTTCGACCCATTAAGAGGGTCCTCGCCCGGAGCACCCTCAGCCAAAGCCCGAAGTTTACTGTCGCGTACGGTTCGATAATATTTTAATTTCTTGTTTCCTAAGTAATTTAAGGAACTATTAAAAACTGCATATTTTAATGACAAACGGGACGTTAAACATTATCCTGAGAGGCCCTACGGACCACGAACGAAATGTTGCCTCTCTCTCGCTTTCGTGAATTCGTACATAAGTGTGACAGGGAGGCAACACTTTTCTCGTACTCGTGGTAGGGCTTGGCATACTATCGCGAACTTCGAAGTTCGTAAATTTCGAGGATTTTCCTCTATCACCCTAACGTCATTAGTGACAACAGGCGCGGATCCAGAGGGGGGGCAATGGTGGCACTTGCCCCCCTCCCCCCCCCTAACACTGGGCTTAGGTATGCCTAGATGCGCGTTATAAGTATAAAATACTATCATATCATAGGGCAATGACACCCGGCCCCTCAAAGAAATATGCGGATTTCGAAATTTGCGGTAGGGCTCTGATGTTTCGGGCATGCCCGAGACGTCAGGATATTGATATGGTTATTATTAAATGATAAGGTTTCGTTTTACCTGTATCTTTATGCGAATAATCTGTTTTAGCGGCCTTACGTTAACCGAAAATGTGTTGTTACCGTTTTCATTGAAACGACTATTAGGTAGGTATGTGTTTTTGTATGTCACGAAGGTAGACAGATGGTAGACAACTGAGCTCTCAGCCCACCTGATAGAAAGCAGGAACTGAGTCCCATGATCGATAAAAAAATCGCCTATTTTGCTTTAAATTTGACGCGTTTTAGTAACAACTAAGCCAGTTGTCAGACTATACCTATGTACATGTAAAAATCAGTCTGCTATCTTAACTGAGAAACAGTGACAATCGTTAGTATTTGAGATTAAGACTAAGAATTTATACCATTTTTTATTACATAAGTACTGTTATTGTCTATTGAGTATATTAATAATATTTAATTGTTAAGACTTGCTTATAAATTATGACAGATTTTAAGCAATTGGGTGTGTTTATGTTCCTTGTGATTGAGTGATGCAATAAATATATATTTTTGTACATGTGTCATTGTTTTTTCTTAAGTCTCCTACATTTGATAACGATGGTTACCATAGGTACATAAAAGATATTATAGTAACTTATAATTTGCAAGAATTTCTAAACCTACTCGCTTCGCTACCAAGCTGGTCTAAAAGAATCTGGTCCAGATGCATCCCAGGGACTCATTAGTGTATCAAAATAATGTCTTCAATTTGGTATATGTATTTATTCTCCAATTGGGCTTATAAAACATTTGTAAGGACTGTAGGCTTCCAAAGCTTGCGGAATACACTATTTGTTTATATATATTACATGACATGCCGCATGATGGAAATACTATACCCGTTTGAGGTCACGTCACGTAAAGAAAAATTAATAACTCTCTTTAACAACTCGTCTCTGGGACAAAACGGGAACTTTTTTTACAAATGTTAGTTAAGCGCTCTACACACGACATATTTCCTAATGTCGGCCCCAACTTATTAAGGTTATTAAAAACCATAAATAAGTGTGCAATGATTCCTTGAATCCAGACTAAAGTAGATAAAAGAAAAAAACAAATTTACCTCTATGGTATTAAGTTAGTATTGCCAAGTCCATAAAAATATCTGTACTTATATCATATCACGAAAATATCTTGCACATTTTTCAAGGTATAGCAAAACTGCATAATATTGCATTAACTGCAATTTAATAAAGATTCCTCAAGTATTCCGAAAATCATGAACACGTTACCCATTACTTAATGCTTGAATAACTTATTCTTATATTAGATTGATGTTTTTGCTGGACTACTTGCTCTTGTAATGTTTACAGTATTGTAATACATTATGCGTATATTTCTGTAGAATCAATGGCCTTGGCATGCCATAGTTTATGTCTTGTATGGCAAGGTAATAATGAAATGTGATTTAAGATTATTCTGTTTGGATATCTTTTTGACTTATTTTTGTGACTTACTCTGTCACGCATTCCACGACAACAAAGTTTTTGCTTATGGCAACATTGACCAGTTGTTTACGTCAAAATCGTGAAACGGCTATTACGTCGACCTATTTTTCAGTCCAAAATCTAATTAATTCGCTGATAAACAAGCTCCCAAGCGTCCGCCACGCTTATTTCGGCATTTCTTGCAAATGGCACTGATCACGAACCGAAGGTACTAACATAACCTCAAAATTGGTTTCGTCTTGAGTTCGGTGTATTGGTGATTTTGTGTTATCAGAGATGGCGACTCAGCTGTCCCGGAGGGAGGTGGAGGACCTGCGGTCTTCGCTCGATCGCGCCATTTACAGAACCATTGGGAAGTCGGATAGCTCACTTCTGTCCACGGTTTCATACTGCCTGACAAGCGGGTAAGTCGCATCCTATTAGCTTATTCAACATCAAAACAACCTCTTTTGATGGCTACTAGTAGTCTTATGAGAATATAGGTGATTTCATTTGCTTTTTATCTATTCATTATTAACTTTTGTGGTCTGTGAATGTACTTAATGTTAATATAATAAATGCATTTATAACCTTGAGAATCTCTATCTCAGGTCTGATAATAACTAACGTAGAAAGTTTAGAAATGCTTGTGGTGATGTTGTTGTTGTTGTTTTTCTGGCAATTTTTTCCGCAACTCGACATCATACATGCCTGTTTTGCGTGGTCTCAACTCTGACCCGGTACTTGTTGGAGACTTCACATACACCCTTGAATTTCTTCTCAGATGCAGGTTTCCTCACGATGTTTTTCTTCACCGTAAAGCACTTGTGAATATTAAATAATATTTAGTACATAAGTTTTTGATAAACTCATTGGTACGAGCCGGGGATCAAAGTCACAACCGCTGCATAGCAGCCGTGCCTTTTACCGCTAGGCCACCAACGCTTCTCTGTGGTGATGTTATACATATACTAAAGTCAACATCACTAAAAATTGCAAATAATGTCAACAAACCAAATAAAAAATGTGCTTCATTTCCAATCTACATCAATGACTACTGCTAAACCCATGTGCTAATAATTCAACTCTTAGTTCATTAATTTTTCTTGGCTTTTTCTGCAACTCCACATCCATTGTGCCTTTTTAGTGTGCTAGGGAAGTTATTCTATTCCAACCATCCAAGCTCCTGCACGAAACACAGTATTAAATTTTAGGTTCCTTACTGCCTTCAGTGTGATTGGGGTCCATATATGGGTGGATCAACTTTTTTCTGCCTATTATTGCCATGGTTGCGGTCACCTGAGTCATGCTGGTTTTATGCAAAATTGTGCTACTTAATTTATGCCAACATGCATATAATCCATGTTTGTAGATAACCCATCAAGGAAAGGGTTTATTAACACCAGAAAAATGCATGTTTGCATAGTTTAAGTATCATAAATATGCATAAAACCAGCGTTACTCAGGCGACCGTAACCATAGTAACAACAGACAGAAAAAAGTTGATTCACCCATATATTTACTGCTGTATGATTCTACCTGTTTACATGCTTGTAGAATGTTATTAACCGGCTTCAAAAAAGGAGCAGGTTCTCAATTCGACTCTTTTTTTTGTTTGTTGAATCGTAAACCAATTAAACCATGTATAACTCCAAGATGGTCCCGTTGGTACCAAGTTGGGGTCTGATGATGGGATATTTGAGAAATTGAGGGATCTCTTCAACTGTTATAGGAATGTTATAGGATTTGATGATAGGAAACCAATGATGGAAACCACAGATGATTGGATCTTGAGTAATTGGTTGAAGTTGGTTGTTTTTAAATATTTAATTTGGTGATGATGTTGTTTCCTCTTGTGTTGAGGTAAAAATTTTAGAAGTGATCACAACTCTGATATCACCCTATATACTTCTTTGTTCAGGTAGGTATTTTTAATTACAGAATTTATGTTGTCAATTTGATTTTCTAAGTCCTCTGATTGGGGGTTGAAATATTTACGTAAGATGACACGGCGATACTCGCCCAGCTAGCAGCTATCACGGGCGAGTATAAGGCACTGGTCTCACCATCTTTTGTTAGCGTTTATAGCCGATTGTTCATAGCTACTAAGCTATGAACAATCGGCGCGGTGAGACCAGTGCCTAATCGTGTCTCTTTTTTTTTACACGGGTGTGCGTATCTTTTGTTTGTGTTTATAGCCCATAGTTCATAGCTTAGTAGCTCGTGACAGTAATGTCAACTTTAATAAAATAAACAATGCCTCTCTCTAATTACTGACTTTCAAATTAATATATTTTTTTAGTACAGATGGTGCCTTTTTTACGCGCTAGAACGGGCTCATTTTACGTCAGGTTCAAAACTTCCGAGGGCCATATGTACTAAAAAACGTCGTACGAGACACGTGCAAAAAGAAAATTCGTAACTCGTTTCGAATTTTATGTTTTTCGCACTTGTGTCGTAATGCGCTCCCGACCCGTGGTTCAACCGCTATGTCCAACTGCTTGTGCCACGGGTAAGTAAAATTATCCGTGGTTCAACTGTCAGATTACTTTTTTTTTTACTGTCATGTAATTATGTATTATACCAACTCTGAGGGGCAATTGTCCAACTAGTATACGTAAATATATGTTCTAGTATATTGCCTTTCGCCTTGACTACCGATAAATTTAGTGTACCGTGGTACAACCAATTGGACCACGGGTAAACTAACTTCCTCGTAGTACAATCGGTTGGACTATGGATCATTTTATTTCTCCGTGGCACAACCAGTTGGACATAGCGGATGGACCACGGGTCGGGAGCGTCGTAATGTACTATTTTACACACATTGTTTTTTTACCGTGGGCTGTACCACTTTATTCTAAGTATAATATGGAAACAAATACTCCGTGCAATGAAAAGATTAAATGTGAATGATCTGGTCATTCATAGTAGATTTTTTATTGGACTGGGCAATTTTTTCCATATTATAGCTAACGCCATCTATTATCATCACAAAGGAAATAGTCTATCCTCGCCCTTACAATATTGTTTAATATATTAATTGAAATTCCAGCTACGAACGTCGAAAGATCATAGACAAGATATCCTCTCACATAGACTCAAAAAAGGCAAGCAAACTCGCTGACAAAATAATAGCTCTTGCCTCCGAACTGGTGTCATCTTCTAAATCATCCAAACGCAAACATGATGATAAAGATGACAGGAAAGAAAAGGATAGCAAACGGTCCAGGCATGATGAGAGAGATAAGAAGGAGAAAGAGGACGATAGAGAGAAGGAGAAGGATAAAAATGGTAATGGTGTTGAGGCAATACCGGTGTCAACTGCGGAGACTATTGGATCGAAGATCACTGGCTTGAGTGCTGATCGCATTAAGGTAAGACAAAGTTTATCTATTTGCTTGTTTAGTATATGACATTTTTACTTTTGGGACTCCTAATCAGAATATTGATTTAAACTTTCATGATTATCATTCATATTTTACAGACAAACGGGTCTTAATCGCGTAAACTTACGTTTAATTATATAATACCCGGGTAGCACACACTAGAATCTTTCGTGTAAACGGTATCCGTGTAATGACACGGACACGGGAACCCGGCGGGTTCGTGAATTCGGGTTCTTAGTGCCGTCGGTCTTAAGAACACAGGTATCCGATTAGGCGGGTTACACGTGTACCGGGAGCCCTACTGGGTACATTGTACCCACATGCAAATCCTTAATTGAGCTTACCTTGGGAGTTGCTGGATTTGTGTACGAGTGTCAGAATATTTATTTCGAAAGTAGCGAGTTTCTATTCATGAGTATTAAAGATGTAAGCATACATAGGGACAGTTGGTCAAGAACAGCGACTTTGTTTTATAGTATCATTATCATCAGCCCATCTCAGTCCACTGCTGGCCAGGCCTCTTCTATTAACTATTCGTACTAACGCGTTAGGAGGTAAATGCCCATAATCGCCACGCTGTGCAAGCGGATTGGCTATCGCAGTAATGTGTCCACTATTATAACTCTGCTGCCCATCATCAATCTTCTATTAAGAATGGTCAGTGACATTATTCCCTTAGTCTTACGACACCTGCAGGAGGGGTTGGGGTGGTGACAAATGTATTCTTACTGCCGTCACCAGTGGTGACGTCACCACCCTCAGAAAATAGGATTGATGGGATGAACCCACGCCAGAATTGGCGTATAACGATGGCCCCTACGTAAATCATCGAATCTTAACACGTTCGACGCCGGTGACATGCATATGTGACCGAAAAAATTGTACTCCTGTCCCAGTGACACACATACGTGATCATATTAATCTTATTCTTATGCCACTAGCATTAATCGAGTTCTCACTCCTATGCCAGTGGCATAGCAATACGAACGTTTTTGACACAAGTGCTGTGTCGCCGGCATAGGAGTACAATCTTTTCGATCACACGTGCGTGTCACTGGCATAGGATTTCTATCAGATAATTTCGATAAGTACGAGTATAAGCATTTAGTGAAACAGTACCGGAGGCGAACGTGTTAAACAAACGTTTTTAACTTTCGATGATTTACGTATGGGCCGTCGATAGCCGATGTTTTAAATTACAGGTGATGATGGCCAACGCTCAAAAAGAGATCGAAGAACGTAAGAGAGCCCTGACAGCCATGAAAGGAGAGAAGCCGGTAACGACCGCCGCTGCCACGGCGCAGCAGATTAAGGCAGCTTTGCCCTCTAGAGCCATGCCGCCGCCCGCTGTCATCAAGCCGGTTTTATATTCCAAGCCAGGTAGGCTACTGCGGTTATAGGTCCTATATTATCATAGGTACAGTAGATAGTGGCAGCTTTGCCCTCTAGAGCCATGCCGCCGCTGTCATCAAGGGTTTTATATTCCAAGTCAGGTAGGCTACTGCGGTTATAGGTCCTATATTATCATAGGTACAGTAGATAGTGGCAGCTTTGCCTTCTAGAGCCATGCCGCCGGCTGTCATCAAGCCGGTCTTATATTCCAAGCCAGGTATGCTACTGCGGTTATAGGTCCTATATTATCATAGGTACAGTAGATAGCAGCTTTGCTCTCTAGAGTCATGCCGCCCGCTGTCATCAAGGGTTTTATATTCCAAGTCAGGTAGGCTACTGCGGTTATAGGTCCTATATTATCATAGGTACAGTAGATAGTGGCAGCTTTGCCCTCTAGAGCCATGCCGCCCGCTGTCATCAAGGGTTTTATATTCCAAGTCAGGTAGGCTACTGCGGTTATAGGACCTATATGTATACACCGTGTTTTTATTGATTTCCGTTAAATTTAAGGGAAGCTTATTTAGGTCAAAAATAATAAATTTCTCTAAGTAACTAGTGTCTTAACTCTTACTGTTATCGAGTTATTAAAAAAATAAGTTTAATGACTGAGCAAGTGTATTGCAACCTTTATTACATCCTAATGTTACTTATTTTGACATGTGCTGCATCAGCAGCCGTCAGTCGCCTGAGATCTTATTCTTAAGGTTCTCTCACACTTGCCATTACAATTATTATATAAGAAAAGGAAAAAAAAATTTTTTTTACGAAATTCACAAAAGTCGATATACCAGACAACTTCTATTAATGTCCCAAGTAACCTGTCCAATTTAACGGAAATCAATAAAAAGACGGTGTATAAGTTTTTAGGTTTGTTTATAATTTTTTGTTTGGTGACAACCAAAACTCACTATAAAAACTCACTACTCTTCGCAACCTCAGTATTGAATCAGAATTTAGATACGATATCTATTTCAAGTAGGTATTTGTTACTTAGTGAGTTTTGGTTGTCAACCGACGACTTGTGTGTTCATTATTATCACGCGTTTGGCTCAATACAGTACATAATATAAATAAATAAATATCTTGGGACATCTTACACAAGTTCATACATTAACATAATGTTTTTGCATTGCAGCGGCAGTGAGTGCCGAAGAACTAGAAAAACAAAGGAAAATTGCAGAATTGCAGGCTCGCATACAGAGAAAACTCGCCGGTAGGTTACTTATATTTTTTCGTAATTTTCAGCCTATATCAGTTCACTGCTGGGCATAAGCCTCATCTATAGGTAGTTTCACCAGAGTTGAGATAACTAATATCTCAGAGTTTGTATGGAACATATTGATTTAAACTTTCACGATTATCAATCATATTTTAAAGACAAACTGGTCTTAAACAGGTCGGTTGTATGAAACATAAGATTTTTCATCACACTTGCTGTCTAAGCGCGCCATTGCTTGTGTGCGTAGCGGAAGTAATGGGAAAGTGAAATTCCCTAGGGAGTAATAGAAATGTCAGTGCGTCATTTAATAATATTATGTCTTAAAATTTTTTTTTTTTCAAGTTGTTGATCCAAAGTAATATTTTTAATAAAAATATATGTAATAGAGTATAAAATTGCGAATATTATATGAAAATATAGTAGGTGTCGCTAACTCGTATGTGGTAAAAAAAATTTATTCAAAACATAAATTTTAAAAAAAATATGCTTCACAAAAAGTCAGGAAGTAATTTTTTATTTATTTGATGCATCCCTAATATATCTATAAAATATCCAAAGAACAAGTCAATCGGATACGTAGTTTTAAAGAAAAAAAAAAACTAAATTCCTTTTTTTTAATTTTTTTCGTAAACGGAAATAGTTTGAGGCATAATATCCAGTAGTAGTACAGTCGACGTCAAAGATATCGTTACGATTTAGGTGCCAAAACCATACTTACACGACTTTATTGCCTTGAAATTAAGGTCGTGTAAATATATTTTTGGCACATAAACAGTAATGATATCTTTGACGTCGACTGTACATGTAGTAACAATACGAATAATCCTGCATATCAATATTTCATATTTTGCCAGGGGCGATTTTACCATGGCAGTCCGGCCAGGCCCTTTGATATGAGTCAAGTAGGCTATTTGACTAGCTAGTCTAATATAACTAAACCGCAGGAGGAGCCCTAGCCGCGGCCGGCAGCTCAGGCCCGGCCCCACTCATACTGGACCGCGAGGGCCGCACTGTGGACACCTCCGGCAAGAGGGTCCAACTCACACACGTGGCCCCCACGCTCAAGGTAGGGTACAACTGGGGCTGCCAACCAAAAATCACAGATATGCGGGACATTCGCGAATAAATTGCGGGACTTCGCTGTAAAATGCGGGACAGGAAGAATGACATTAACATTAAAAAGCAAAGCTAAGTAAAGTTTTAGATTGATTCAATTTAGATCCACCCGTCGCTTCTTCATCGCATCTTTTGGCAGTTATACACGTTCAGTGCACGGTGCTCGCGGGCTATAGTCGCAGACGTCGCGGTACATTCAAATTAACATGATGCAATCTTAAATTACTTTCATTTACGTATTCATATTATTATTTTAGTATTTCCAGTTTAGTATTCCCTGAAAAGCGGGATAATCGGCGTCCCGCGCGAACCCATTGCGGGACGCATACTTTATAGCCCCAGAAACGGGACGTCCCGCATATAGCGGGACGGTTGGCAGCCCTAGGTACAACTGTATACCCCAGGTGGAGCCCTACCGGCCATCAGCTCTCATCCTAGACCGCGAGGGCCGCACTGTGGACACCTCCGGCAAGAGGGTCCAGCTCACACACGTGGCCCCCACGCTCAAGGTAGGGTACTGTATACCCCAGGTGGAGCCCTACCGGCCAATCAGCTCCATCCTGGACCGCGAGGGCCGCACTGTGGACACCTCCGGCAAGAGGGTCCAACTCACACACGTGGCCCCCACGCTCAAGGTAGGGTACTGTATACCCCAGGTGGAGCCCTACCGGCCATCAGCTCCATCCTGGACCGCGAGGGCCGCACTGTGGACACCTCCGGCAAGAGGGTCCAGCTCACACACGTGGCCCCCACGCTCAAGGTACTCACACTCTACCCTGGTACCTCATACCTGAAGACACTCCCACACACCCACCTTCAAGGTACCACACTACTCACCATCAATGTACCCCCACACCCTACCCTCAAGATACCACACCCCACTCTCAAGGTACCACTCTCCACCCTTAAGGTACCACACTACTCACCATCAAAGTGCCCCCACACACCCGACCCTCAAGATACCACACCCCACTCTCAAGGTACCACTCTCCACCCTTAAGGTACCACACTACTTACCATCAAAGTACTCCCACACCCGACTCTCAAGATACCACACCCCACTCTCAAGGTACCACACTCCACCCTTAAGGTACCACACTCCACCCTTAAGGTGCCACACTACTCACCATCAAAGTACCCCCACACCCGACCCTCAAGATACCACACCCCACCCTCAAGTACAGTCGACGTCAAAGATATCATTACGGTTTAGACGCCAAAAGTATATTTACACGACTTTATTGCCTTGACATTAAGGTCGTGTAAATATGTCTTTGGTGCCTAAACCGTAATGATATCTTTGACGTCGACTGTACCACAAACTCATCATCGAAGTACCCCCACACCCCACCATCAAGGTACCACACAACTTACCATCAAAGTACCCCCACACCTGACCTTCAAGGTACGTCCCATACCCCACGCTTAAGGTAACTCCCTCACTGTTTTTCATCACACTTGCGGAAAAAAAAGTTTTGTGACAAAATATTATTAAATGACGTACTAAAATTTGTATAATTCCCTAAGTAATTTAACTTTTTTATAACGCCCGCAATGCATGCAAGCAATGGCGCTTAGAAAACAAGTGTGAGGAAAAAAATACATTTGAATTTCACATTAGTTAAATTGTAAAGCGCTCCAATTACTTTTTATGTAAAAAGTTTTCTTTTAAGTTCGTTCCTATTTCTTTGTCCAATAAATTTTAAATTAATCCTGTTTCACAGGCCAACATCCGAGCGAAGCGTCGCGAGGAGTTCAAAGCCCAACTCTCCGGGGCGGCCACATCAGAGCCGCTGGACACCTCCTGGATGGACCCACGCGTGGCCATCAAGCCCCCCACGCGGACCAAGCGGGCGCTCCGCTTCCACGAGCCAGGGAAGTTCAGACAACAGGCAGAGAGGCTCCGCATGAAGGTAGGCTTTTTTTTCTTTCTTGTCATTCTTAGTCAGGGTAGGTACTAAAAGAGTCGCTGGATAGACCCACGCGGATCTTGTCGTTTTGGCATCGTCATTTATATACGGTGCTCGCGAGCATTGCGAAAGATTTTAACTATGCATTCTAGACATCAAAATAAACAAAAAATATTATGAGACTTAATGTCAAATTCCACAAAAAAACTGTTTTTTTCTTTTTTTTTGATTTTCTGAATACTTTTTTACATTTTCAATACTTTTTATCATAACAACAATTTGTTAAAATAATTTTTTTTAAATGATTTTTTTAGGGACAGGTTTTTTTCGTCAAGTCTATTCTTATTTTTTGATTGTCAGGCAAAAGGTGTGGTAATATTGAAACACATTGTGGTAGCATCGTAATCAAAAATTTTTATGACGAGTTACGTCGAAAAACTTATTTCGGAAAAAGATTAATTATCTCTGGAACCAAGCCGAATCCAGGAAATTTTATATAACATTAAATACTCTAAATATGCTCAGGAATTCAGCATTAAACTCTTTCGGCATGCTCACGAGCACCGTGTATAGGACAGGTACTGAAGAGCCGCTGGACACCGCCTGGATGGACCCACGCGTGGCCATCAAGCCCCCCACGCGGACCAAGCGGGCCCTCCGCTTCCACGAGCCAGGGAAGTTCAGACAAACAGGCAGAGAGGCTCCGCATGAAGGTAGGCTTCTTTTTCTTTCTTGTCATTCTTAGTCAGGGTAGGTACTAAAAGA